>PVJX010009976.1:0-58829 GCA_004027295.1 Dolichotis patagonum
GAGACATTATGACAGCCATTCACGGCATCCCTAATGTCTGGTCTTGAAGACCTGAAATGCCCTCCTCGTCCTGCTCAGATCAATTCCATACCAGGTTGTTTCATGTGAATTCCCTGTATGTGACAATATGGACAACTATTTGGAAGAAAACAAGGGTCAATATGATAGAGAGTGAATATCTCCAATTGTCTAGCTTTGAAATTTATGTCTTACATTGCTTTCTTGTGATCCGCTTTGCTCTGTTTTGTTGTGTTTAATTTTACCCTATTGATATAATTGCATGTATATTTGAGTAGGTAAGATGGATGACCATATTGCTGTTTTTGTCAGATCGTGGAGCAGAACTGTTAACAGTCTCACTGTTTGAATGTCTACTTTACATGTTTTAACTTTATAATTTGAACAACTATTTCCAAGAAGTCAGTATGTAATTTGTCAAGTAATAATTTCTTAGGTTTTATTATTGTTGTACGTTTCCTTTTTTCCTTGGAATACTGTATTGTCGCTACCCTTTATTCTGTTTTATTTTGTTTTTCTTTAAATAAAATTATAAAAAAAAGATTTTAGTTTTTTTTAAACACATAAATAATGAAGACTTGAGAGAAGTGATTAGATATGAAAATGTGCTGAAAATAAAACACCACAACTATGCCAGAAAAATAGGATGGAATGTACAGGATGTAAGTATGTCTTAATATCAGTGACAGTGTGTCCTATTTCCTCCAAAAAGAGTAAAAGCTTAATTGTTTGCTTGAATCAATGATGCTCTAGGTTCCTACATAACATTCCTCCTCAAAACAGCCAACACAGTGACAAAGGATAAAACAAAGCACTCAGGATAGAAACCAACAACAAAGGTAAGGGTTGACAACTATTAGACAAACCCTTAAAAACAAAGGACAGGCATGATAGCCTGAGACAGTTTCAGCATTTTTAAAGATGAGTTTGAGAGTAAGATTTCACAAACTTATGAGAGCTGAAAAAACTCAGCTATAGCATTTTTGTACAAATGCTCACTGTATCTCACTGAATAAAGCCTTGTAGTAGCCACAAAAATTATCTTCCGGCCTCTGGCATCTTTCTGTAATGCTGCATATTAGCAAGATGAAAATGTTTGAAAGCATCTAAAGGTAAAGATCTTTCGACTGGCATCTTTTTTTCACAGATCTTGGTATACATATGCTTTAATACCTTTAAGATTTTCTTTTTAATTGACATAATAACCATGAAACTTATATAGTATGATATTGAAATACACATACATAATGTAAGCTGCTCAAATCAGAGTAATTGGCACTTATCTCACTATTTGTTTAGAGGCTTTGAGCTTCTCTCTTCTAGCTTTATACAGAATTCACAATATGTTGTAACACACTACAGTTACTACACGGTGCTGGGGAATACTACGTTTTCCTCCTGCTCTGTTTTCGATATCCATTATTATTCCCATTCCCTAGGTTATCTCCTCAGGCCATTCATGGTGCACTCTGCTGTGCAGAAAGTTCTTAGCTTGATATAATTTCATTTGTCTATTTTAGCTTTCCAAGGCCACAGCCAAAGAGTCATTGCCTATTTCGTTAATTTGAAGTGTTTCCATTATGTTTTTTTCTAGTACTTTCATGTCTTACATTTAGGCCATTGGTCTATTTTGAGTTAATTTTTGTATAAACCTAGAGAAAAGGATCACTTTCAGTTTTCTGTACGTGGGCATCCAGCTTTTTAAGTACTATATATTAAAATTAACAGCATTTTTATAAGCTAATGGTGAACTTACAGAGAAATCATGACAGCAACCTCATGGTTATATGGAATCTACCTACAAGAGTTTGACTATGAAGAAGAGGCAATAAAAGTGAAACTGCACAGAAAAGGAAGGGATGAAAAATGGGTTGGAGGTGACAAGGAAAATGAGACAGAACCTTCCTCTTGTAAGACTGAGTGAGAGATACACTTGCCAATAAAATGGGTACACTGATTCCTCCCATGTCTACTGACAAGTACACACCTTGTGAGATTCAAATTTTGTCTGGATTTAAAAGTTGTTCATACTCAGAGAAGGACAAATCAGTATCCTTTGAATTTTAGTGATCTCTGAACAAGAAAAAATAATAAAATTCACACCTAATGGACATCTGTGCTTTGGGTTGGACTTTGGATGTTTTTCTTCTGGGTTATCTTTAGTGTTCACTGTGGAAAATAAATGAGGTTCTGACAAATCAATATTAGAAATAATGATGCTTTCTTAATTCTCTCAACATTGGGGTTTCTTTAAGGCGTAAAAAAAATGCACAATTTAGAGCATTCAGACTTGGTTTTTTAAAGAAGTGGCAGAATAAAATGAAAAGGTGGATTCAGAAATCTTTCCATTAAAATCAACATCCAGATGCAAATGAAAAATGTTTTCTCCTCACATTTTTATCTGCTTCCCAACTGATTATATAAGGCAACAAAAACACCAATCAAAAACTCATTATTGGAACAATAGTTGTTTCAATGAAGTAAAGTAAAATGCTTCCTCAATACAAGCACATGTTCAGCACTTAACAGCAAACAAAAAAATTGCTTCTGCCTCGCTACACCTCACATTTAGCGGCAATGGTCGTTCTATGCAAATGAACTGAGGAAACTTTGAAAAGAGAGCATCTTTGATAACATCTGCCTGCAAATGCTCACAGCACTCAGCACTGGAATCCATGTGGCTAAGTACAAATGTTAATGACTCTGAATTAGACGGGATGGAGTGCTGAGGCTGCCAAGTGTGACACAGAGAGTCGCACTAGAGGAAACAATCTGTGTGCTGGACACATTTCTTATTCTGAATGAATACAGAGGAGCAGAGACACTTGAAGGAAATCTATTCCTTAGCCAAAATGATGCTGGTGTTTTAATTTGCTTTCTTGCTTCCAGGCTCAAACACCTGCTAAGTTTGGTCTTTCTAAGAATTGAAAAGCATGGGTTGACTGAGATTAAAATTTACTAACATAGCAACTGCAGCAGCATGGTAACTGCCCTAGCAGTCTCCTAAAAACGTGACACCTCCCTCACAATTGCAAACTGGAACTTGTGCCCAAGTTAGATTTTCCTGTGGTTGCAGAAAAGCTCCTCACTTCATCATTCAAACGGCCTGGCCTCTCACTCTGGGGCATCACCCATCACCACCCACCCATCCACCACCCACCACCAGTGTGCGAACCACATCCAGAATCATCATTTCCCTTTCAGGGTGGATCAGATCACTCTTCCCTGCATAAAGTCTTTCAAGAGCTTGCTAGAGACCTTGTGATAATCGAGCATCCCTAGAAGGTTTTGCATACTTTGCTCTCCCTACCTTCTAGTCTAATCTCATGCCATGCCCAGCTTGCTTTCTCTAGTGTGGTTATACTGGCCTCTCAGTTTCCCAATACTCTGGCACCTACAAATCAGCATTTCTGTGGATATCAGAGCAGACACAAGCAGATCCATAGTGGATTTTCTTCACAATGGCCTTGAGTGGAAACTTCTATAGGTGGGGACAGCGGTAAAAGGGAGATAACATGGTAAAGTGACCTGAGATGATTCTGGGTGACAGATAGATATGTGAGCTGAGACACAAGTACACCTATGAGCCATACAGAGAGGAAAGCAGACACTCATAGCCACAGGTCATTTGTAAACACAAGCATATTTGATTCTAGCACACTGATTTCCTGAAATACAATTAAAGGAACAGAAAATAAATTATAGTTTTATTCTTTCCTCCAAGTATGGAGTTGATTTTACCTATCCAAATAAACAAAAGTAAAAATGTAAGATTTGCAGAAAGCACAGAAAAAGAATCTGAAAGGAAGAAATGAGAGGGGAGCTGGAAAAGGGACTGCAGAGCACACAAAGGAGAAGCATGGCCCAGATGTAGCCACTCTGTAAGATGCACACTTTCCACTCCACACACCTGCTCATGGCATTACCATGTATCTGAAAGTAAGGGGTTTGCATTACACAATGGGGATTTGTAGTATCAATTATGCAAATAACTAATGTTTCTATAAAGCCTCAAGGATCACATATAATATACTAAATAACACTGCATCTCTACAATGTTTTCTTCTAGCCATACTTTACACTTTTAAAAATTCTTTCTAGGTTTTCACACAGTCAACAACTCATACCTTTGAAGTATTTTCCCAAACTGTCATAAAATCTTTCTAAAATTTTCACTTAAATAACTGCATGGATTTCATGTAGAAAATATGCAAATTTCCTATTTGAATATTGAAGTCATTTCTTTTTTTCATGTAAGTATTTGCTGTGGCAATTATTTTTGCCATCATACATTTGTAAGTTCAGAGGCTCTAAGCATTGCCTGAGAAATTCCAAATTGTTGTAAAGTATCACTCTCAAGGGCACCCATAACTTAAAATGTCACACAGCCTTTCCTGTATACAGCAAGGGAAGGTTTTATCTCCACAGCATCTGTAAGTCACTGGCAGATGTGACAGAATAACGCTGGCTCCCTGTCAGTCAACCCTGCAGGACACAGCTGTGTCTCGCCAGAAGCGAGGCCATGCAAAGAAAACACCTAAATTCTGTGCTGCTTGGGCCTGTCTGTAAGCCTGGGGCATGCGTTCTGTAAAACAAATTCAATTTTCCTTCCTTTAACTCTGTGACTTCAGGCTTTATGCTTCCATTACAGAAATTTTATGGTGAATTCTTAAGATAAATTTGAATGCGGTAGTCATACTTCTATTATTGTTTTGGTAGTTATTTTGACTGATTTTATAGGCCATTAACAGTCTCATATGTTTTTCATAAGTTTTTAACATGCCTGTGTCAAAATAGTTCTTTTTCTCCTTTCTCATTGATATCCTTGAAAGTGTTACAACTAATAGTAGCAATAAGTAATCAATACAGATCTCTTTTAATTTATTTGCCTACATTTAAATGGAATGAAAAGAAGCAAAGTGATTATAAACTAATACATTGAATAATTTAAAACAATATTTCATTTACTTTGATATTTTTAGAATTACTTAAATTTAAAGATTTGTTCATTTTAATATATAGTTGTTCTTCTGGTGTTTTCTATACTGGAAAATTACATTTCTTTGACTTTATAATGATCTTAATTCTGGAAATTTTTGATAAAAGTTTGGAATGAAGAAACATCAAAACTGCTCATTGCCAAGTATGATGGTGAATTTGTCAACATGCTTGGCCTGAGAAGAGGCCCAGAGGTCCCTGAAGTGCAGTGCTGGGTGTGTCTGGGGACTCAGACGGCTGTGACCCACTTGCCTACATTCACTGTATTCTAGGTGCAATGGGAAAACATGGAGAATTTATAACTAAAACAAATTATTATAAGAAAAGACATTACTATTAACCATCTCAAAATACTCTTATTATTATCTCAAATTCCTGAGTAAGTCCTAGAGGTTCTCTTTTGTGAGTATCTTCAGTTGTGGTGTTATGACACTTGCAGTGTCCTGACTCAGTTCAAAGTATTAATTTTCATGGTCATTTTGCCTTTAGGGAAGAACCAGAAGTCACACAGTGCCATATGTGGTGCACAGAGTGGCCACGCACACACAGTA
This sequence comes from Dolichotis patagonum, assembly GCA_004027295.1. Lineage (NCBI taxonomy): Eukaryota > Metazoa > Chordata > Mammalia > Rodentia > Caviidae > Dolichotis > Dolichotis patagonum. Next base: position 5,568 of record PVJX010009976.1, read on the forward strand.
AGTTTTTATGACCTTATCTTTCCATTGGATGGCATTTGACAGCAGTACTCACCATATCTGTGATCACATTTAATAAAAAATAAAAGGGCACCTCCAGAACTGCTTGTGACAGTGGCAAAAGACGGAATAAGTACCAAAAGTGAAGGAATTATTTTAAACCTGATAAATGGCAACATAGCATTTGATGGCACTATTCACCATATTTGCGATCACACTTTCAAACACACGAGAGAGGACTTCCAGAATTGCTTCACAACGTGGGAAGAGGATGAGCTAAGCATGTCAAAGTAGGGGAATTATCTTGAATTGGATACGTCAATATGCATTTTACTGTAATAACATTTAAACATTTAGCACGTATTTCAGTACCCTTGTATACACGGTCCCTCACACCTTCTTTTCTGGCTCTTTCATGACTCTTTCCCTGATGCCACGAGGGAGCAGTTCCCTTCTGCCGTGCTCTTCTGCTGTGAATTTCTGCCATGGAGACGGCTAACCTGGACTGTCCTCTGAAAACGGTGAGCCCGATGAAACCTCTCCTCCTTTAAATCGTATCAGGTTTTCAGGCTCAGAAATGGAAAGTTAACTGACACATGAAGTCAAATGTCATATTCTCAAGAGTCCGAGATACTACATTCACTCCACAACAAAATGAAGTTTTGGCTATATGCCATTTGTATTAAAAATCATTTGGCATTCGTACCATTGTTATTTTAGGAAATTGGCCAATATGTGGGAATTCCTCGTCCTGGAAGAGAAGATGCTTTCCAATTTCCATGAACAAAATTGCTTTATCAAGTAGTTAGGAAATCATGACAAAAATGATGTAATCGGAATCTATTGATACTGGAGTAAAATCTCTACGTGCAGTAATACAGTTCGCACAGCTATTTTATAACCAATTAATCTGAAAAGAATATGAAGCTTATTATGTCTTATTCAAATTTGCCAAATTAAATATTAAATAAATAAAAATTTTTATTTTACATATTTTAAATATTTTTACGTATTTTGATACATGCATAGTACTTCATAATCCTTGCTAACCTTACATATTAATTTCTAAGTACTGTACTAAGGGAGCTAAAACCAGAACTTATTCCTGAAACACTTGACTGTGTTTACGTACATAATAAAAAATTAGTGTGGTGATTTTTGGCAACAACTCACTTTCATAAAATTTATGAATAAAACTATTTTGGACTCGATACATCTATTTAAATTGGCTAAATATTTTTAGTTTTTACATTGACTGTTCAGGTAACTATCTTCTTGCTCCCATATCATAACCCTGTCAGTGGATGGTTTTATTTAAGGATACAAATAAAAGAAATCTGTACTAGAGAAATTTTTATTGTGTTTACAACCTTCAGGTGTCAGCATCTGATGTTACTGTGAATCAGAAACTGGTTACTTGTCATACCCTAACTGCTGAGGGGTACATGGGAATCACCTGAATTCCTCACCCTTCCAAGGCCTAAGTGTGACCACAAAGGACAGCAGTTCTTAGGTCTGCACTTCAGGACCTGAATGATTTTCCCTTTGCCAGACAAGATGTCAGAGATGACTGGCAAATTGCCCATGTATGCAAAAACACTGACCTATCTCCCTCCACCTATTCTTCTCTCCTCCATTTTCCTCCCTGTTTCCATCCTCTGTTCCTCTAACTTCTGCGCAGGACTCAGTGTCTTCCAGGAGTCTCCTGGCTCAAACCCATTCTGCAAAAAGGGAGCTTATCTTGCTGTGTAAAAACGATTGCTCTGTCTCCAAGCTTTTCAGTGTTAAGAGATATTCTTTCTGGGAAATAGAGATATTCAGTCATCAGGCAATTTTTTAATCATAGTATTTCTAAATTCTCTCGTACACATGTGTGGTTAATTTATAAAGAAAGGCGATAGATTATAGTGTTTTTCAAACTTAATTATTATGAAACATATTCAGGACTCATGCTTTTTAAAGGACATGTGGAAAGTTGCAGCTGAAATGCAGCAGCATTTCTTTCTTGATAGAGTTGGAAGTCTTTATGGGAAGGACTCACTTGCTCATGATGTAATCTCTTCCACGATCTGTTTCAGGCCTAGGAGCAAAGATGAGGGAGGAAAGTAGTACACATAGCTCTTACATATTCTTCAGGTCACAAATCACCAGTTCCCTTACATGGCAGTTATGTTAATACACATACTAGTCCATAAAAAGTCTACAGTCCAGTCCTCCTGAGCTTAAGTAAAGCAAACCTCCAAACCAGTAAGATTTATTCAGGCTTGAAAAGTCCCCCAACCATGTGAACCAGTACTTGTAAGGCCACTGCACCCAGGAATCTTTCTGATTTCTTTAAATGGGAGTAAAGTCCCCCTTTAAATTTTCATCCCACGTTTTTGCTGATCATCTTCTCCTCTAAAGTCCTCTCTCACTGTGTGGTATTAGCAAGGTCCTTGACCGGCTCAGCATGGCAGCATTCACACAAACCTGAAAAATGTCCTGAGATCATTGTAAGAAATTACTGGATGGAGAAAAAGTAACAAACCAGGCTGAAACTTTCCTGCCTCAAGATAGCAACAGGAGGTCTAAATTCTTCTCAACCTTGAAACTCAGCTCAAACACCTGAAGGAAGCTTCTTACCTTCCTAAGAAAGATTACCTTCTGAAGAGGAGTTGAGATCTTCCCTTGTAGACAACAATGTTCATCACAGTACTCACACCAGTTAACAGTGAGTTACTCTATGTTCATTTCTTCACTAGATCTTGCCCTTTTCACTTCAGAATGCTCACGAACAACCTCACAAAGAACGTAAACACCACGAGGACAGATGGTGTAGCTGTAGTCCTAGGCCTCAGCAGAGACCTTTGATTTGAAGATTACTCAGCAGAAGGTATTTTGAACGAATGGATTTTTTTAAAGAGAAAAAAGGTAAAAATAACAGTGAATAGAGTTTTGAAACAGAATAATAGGACAAACAATAATTAATACATTGTGTATTGTCTTCGTAGTAGTTATACAGTATACAAGATGCGGGCATGGTATCTTGTTCAAATAATATTAGCACAAACCTTTCTTTTCAATGACCTGAGAGAAACTACCTGTTTAACTATGTAGGTCGGAGGCACAGTGGCTTCCTGAATGAATTATTTGAAGGTTGAAAAAGCAGAGACACGTAAGGCTGACAAAATAGTAAGGAAATAATTACATCCTTGTCTGACTTTCATATTCACTAAAAACTTATTTCTAAAAACCACAAAAGAGAGATGCTGTGGATATTTTTATTAGGTAAGTTTTAAACCCTTCACAATATAATTAATTTAGCAAACTAAATTTAATGTCTAATGATTTCGAGGCAACTGTAAGCGAGAAATTTCAGACTTGCTTAACAGTAACAACAACAACAACAACAACCACGATCTGACACAGAAAAAGCATAATGTATATCTAAACTCCCATTCCTGATACAGATTTTTAAGTTTCATTACTCAAGGTAATTTAATACGGGCAATTCCATTTGGGATGGAAACCTCTGAAAACTAAGTATAGTTTGAGGACTCTCACAGGGCAATTCCCTGGCTCAGACTGTGTCAAGTCACTGGTTGACGCACAGGGACTCGGATGCAGCCCATACTGAGGGGAGCTGATCAATTTTGAAAGCTTTGCTTTGGGAGTAACAGAACTGAGATTGTGTGAAATTCATGGCAATTTTCTCACTAACATGTCAGATGCTGAGGGACAAATCAGGCTCCTGTTCTTAGAATTATTACTGAATGCTCAGGTTGAGAGATAAGCAAATGCTTGGAACAAATACCAAATCCAAAGTCAAAATTCAATTCACATGGTGCAGGCCAAAGAGTTTATACTGGGATGCATTCTCTGCAGTAGTGCAATACACTTGGGATAAATTATTTTCCTTGACACAGCCTTTCAAAAAGATCAAAGACAGTATGAAAGAAGATAATGCACAATTATTTTGACATAGTCCAAATATCATGTTAATGTATAATTTCAGAGGGTCATCTGGGTCACAAATTTGAACCATTCTACGCAGCTTTCTGCTAACACGGACATTATTCATTAAACTAGTTCTCTAGTTGTAAGAAAATAATTTGGGCTGGAAGAGATACTTCCCTATTTCTTGAAGTTCCTCCAATAAATAAGAACTCGTAGGTTAAGTTTTTCACTGACAGGAGAAGCAGTACTCAGGAGATTAAATAAAACCATTTGGAAGGGATCTTTACTCTCTGATGATTGTAAATTCAAGAAGATCTACCATAAAGATTCCACTTGTGCTTAATATTTTTACACCACCAAAGAACTTTTCTTTGAATTGCTTTGGGTTATTTTGAGTGATTTCCCTGTCTTTTAAGGAGAAACAAATTAAGTACCTTACAAAAGGAGTGATCAAATTAGGAACTTTTTGAAGTTAAACCTATGCAGTTAACAGTTTGGATCTTCATTATTTTCCTACTATTTATTTCATTTCCTGAAAAGTGTTTCATATCGACTTAAAAATTTAAAGGGTTATGACGATGAGATATCTCTAAATTAGTTATATTTAAATGAATAAAATTATCAAAATAAGTTATTTTTCATTTTTATAAGGCATTTTTCAGTTGTTCTTGGACCGTCTCAACAGATAATTAAACATTCTGTAAAGCACTTTTACAGTCCTTGTTAGCATCGATTGGTAACAAGACTAAGTGGAAAATAAATCACCTTCCATTTTTCAGGTTACCTGAAACATTTTTTAAAAATCCTTTGTTATTTTAGAATACAAGAAAATCAATTGCTACAGCAGTAATAGTTTTCATCTACAAGCCTTGAATAAGAACAAACACAAGATGTTATTTGTTTCATATTGTGATAGATTTGTCAAATATACTATAGACCCAAAATTGACTGTTTCTCTACCATTCACATTGTTGCATAAATACTTTCAAATACAATATTGGTTTATTCTTGGCAATATATTTGCCAATTTTTCACAAATCATTGTATTCAGAACTCCATGGAAATAAAAGCTTGTACTCAACAGAGAAATGATATTAATATGTTTATTTTGACCATAAGCTATATTTAAACAAAAAATCAGAGATATGAAGTGAATTGTGGGGTGTTCCTTAATTCTTCAATAAGTTCCCTGTTAAATGAGTGTTCCTTGTTAAATATATTTATCTAATTCAGTTTTCATGCATTTTGAAAATATACTGTCAAAAAATAAAGCCTGATTAATGGCTAGAATTAAAGTAATCCAACCAGGAATCATTGTTTGATTCAGACTGCCTTTGGATGTGATGTAAGAAAACTCACTTAATAAAGGGGAAAAAGGTGTCCATAATATTAATATAAAACTCAATTGTTAATGTATTTATGCATTTGTTATGCAATTGTTGTATTTATGTATTTATGTATTTATGCAATTGTTAATGTATTTATGCAACTGTAAACTAATTTCACCCTTCCTGCACTCACTTTGGACCTTATGACAGAGGTGTTTGCGAGCATCTTCAGGCTCTGCAAGAACTCTGTCAATTATTTACCATCCATAGGAACCTCCCTCTTCTACATGATATGTCCTTGGTTGCCCCCGCCCAAATACAGCCTATTGTGTCACCATATTCACGTATACTTAAAGCTTCTGCCAAAAATGTGGGACTTTCTCACATATAAGGCTATCGCATTGTACCTTAACTGTCTTTGTTGGTTTTCGCAATAACCCATTTATGGCATCATTCTTATATTCACATTTCAGCTAATTTTTACATCTACCCTCTTTCTTCAGAAACATGCCTGCTCTTAAGTACAAAGTCTCTATTTTCACTTTCTTTTCTCTCAGTGGTCCTAGGCGTGGGACCTGGGGCCTCACACAACCTGGGTAAGCACTCTACAACAGAGCTACATCCCCAGACCTATTTTGATTTGATTTTCTTTGGTGACAAGTTAAAACATGGGTGCATAAGGACCTAGAGAAACTAAAATTCTTGTGTAAAATAGTACAGTCATTGCAGAAAACATTATTTTATTTTCACCAAACATTAAAAACAGAATTATCATATATAGCCAAGCAATTCTTCTGGGAATACTTTGCAAAACAAAAACAACCCAAGTGACCATCAATGCATGAATGGATAGCCCAAAAGTGGTATGTCCATACAAAAAATACTGTTCACACCTTAAAAGGAAAGAAATTCTGCAGTATGCCACAATGTGGATGAGCCTTGAGGAAATTCAAATGGAATAACAGTACAAAATAAGTGAATTAGCAATCACACAAAAGACAAAGACTGCAATGCTACTTACATGAAACATTTAACCTAGTTAAACTCACAGATAAAAAGCAAACTGATGATGTCCAACAATTGAGGGTGGAGAAATGGGGAATTTTTGTTCAATGAATACAATTTTACAAAAAGGGGTGCAAAAATGTATGGTGGTAACTATTACACAGAATTATGAATAAATTCAATACTACTGAACTGTACACTTTTAAAAAATGGTTAAGTTGGTAAACTTTATGTATAATTTATCACACATACAGTAGAAGATTAAAAAAGAGGGGGTCCAGCCACTCCAGTCCCAGCATACAGCTGGAGTGTACTGGATACAAGAAATTCGCTAAGGTGGGGCAGTCGGCTCTCTGCTCCAGAGGCGGGCACTAGCACACAGAGGTGGGGGCACTATGTCCTCACCACTGAACGCATCCTTCGAGGAAATGATATGGGAAGTACAATCCTGTGGGAGAGTCCCTAAGGCAGTAAGCACTAACATACTCTATGAACAGAAGCCCTAGTAAGTCATCTCTGTTATTCACAAAGTTATTAGCTAATAGCTATTGTTAATAACATGATACACACTGGGTCAATCCTTTTTCAGAACACTTTAGAAACTGCTATTATATACTTCCTGGATGAGGAAATTGATGGCAAAGATGTTAACAGTCAGGGACTCACACAACCAGAGTCTGAGTCCATACTGCACAGCCTCTGAGTCTTTGCCCACCAACTATGGCAGCTCTTAGCTGGTCCTCAGCTCATGGATAGTGGAGCCCCATACACAACTGGGGAGGTCCAAACAACTCTTTTGATATTTTGTTTTAAACTTATATTTAAAATATTAATATTTTTAAAGTAAGCAATCTCATTTCCAGCCAGTATCAAAAGTTTATGTTCACAGCCCCTCCTCGGCTGAGACACAAGCCAAGTGGCTGTCTTTATATCCTTCTGACAGGCTTCAATGGACAGTCCACTGCCAGCAGCTCCTGTCTAACACGAAGGGTCTAGGTTACATGCATCAGCTTGTAAAAAGTCCCCAACAAGGGAACACCCTTGTCATCTACAGGTGCTTCCATCAAGACAATTCCTACGTTTCCACCTAATCTATGTAGTGGCAAAGCTAACATATATGGGAGACCTAAAGTTTTTTTCTTGCTGATGACTAACATGAATAAATTTCATAAAAAGGAAAGCAAAGCCATAAACTAAATAGCAAACCAAGGAATTTCTTCACCATTATTCCTAGGAAACTTCTCTCTTTGATATTCTTCTCTCAGGCTTTTTTGGCTGAAGTCCTAATCAAGGAAATGTGTTCCACAGGAATCAAGGGGGAAGTAGAGCAAGCCTGAGAAATCCCTTCAAGTACACAACATATCCTGCAACATTAAATGCTTAATCAGAAGCACTCTGTTTCATAAAAAGTGTTTTTGGAAAATAATATCCTCATCTGTAAGGGAGCACTTTAAATATATTCTCAGCATTTTGATGGCTAATACCATTACTGATTTTTCACAGACAGACCCTCTAGTTTATGTTGTTTGACCACCAAACAGTCAGATTCTGGTTCATACTAAATATACCAATCTTTTCTAGATTTCTGTCCTAGACCATTGAACCCAAGTAACAGAGCACCTGAAGTGTCAATCTGTTTTTGCAGTGAGCACTGCCTCACTTGAAGGACCTTATTTAAAAGCAAGAAAATGTATTAATCATGATACACACATGGAATTCTGACATGTAGTGGCCCAGAAGTAGCCTCAGGATGAATGGCATGGCTTATTATAGTCCCTCTTACAGTACAAGTTTAAAATTAGTACTTTGTGAAGACAGGGTTTTGACTCCAGTAGCCAGCCTATAGACCTGTCCCAATTATCTTGACTTCTTGGGTCTTGAACTCAGAGTATAATTTGGGCTTTCCCTTTTTGCCATCACTGTCAGCAACACAACTATGGAACACATTCCTATCATCCTTGAGACACTGGCAAAAATGCTTCTGCTGTGGAACATAAACATGCAGTTGCAGTGCGCCCTTGTTCACACAGTGGTCCCCTTCATGCCAACAGATCTCAAGCAAATGAACTATCTGTGGTACTGGTTAATGTAAATATCCATAATGACCATGAAGTCAGGGTAGCTGCTAAACAATGGAACCAATAAGATCATGTCTGAGACTCAAAGAATTGAACAGGACATCACGAGGTGTTTCTATGTACAGTTATAAGAGCAACTTAAAGAATACAGTAACGATTATCCACAAACACCAAAAAAAAAAAAAACCTAAGGGATTTACACAGCTCTTAAATATTTCAACTTCTTTACTAGGTAAGTCATTTGTTTCATCCAAAGTAATAGCTAAGTATGAGGAAAATCGAAATGAGCAGTGGGAAAAGGATATGAAAAATATGAATCACAGCCCCAGAATCAGACAGTCACTAAGACTATAGCTGATCTCATTAGCTCACTTCATTAAGCTTTACAAAGGGTACAGATGACTACTATCTTCAAGGAAATTCTCTGCATGATAGATCTATTCCATATCTCCCAGAGAAGTAGAAAGGGCTTTTTTCATTTTACTAGTACTTCCTGGTATAATGGAAGATGCTGCAGTAGCTGAATAACATAAGGAACAGATTGTACACCTCTTAGCTACCACGACACATCTCCTTAGATTCACACTTACTTCTTCCCTCTGATTATCTGACCCCTGAATATCTCACTGAAGGTATAACTTAGTACCTTATGGTCTGTTCACATAAATGTCCCTCACTACTCATGTTCACACACGCACAACTCAGAAGCAGAGGTGTTAGTAACTGTGGAATGAAATGTAAAGCAGTAGAATTAGAAGATTTTTGATACTTGGCTTTTCCTCATTTCTTACTGGCAAGTGATTCCAGGACTCTGTCTACACACTGCTGGGGAAAATAGTTCTCAAATCACTCATTGCATTTGTTGGCAGCTAGCTTGATAATTGTATCTCATATGCAGTTGTTACCAGAGTGAAATGTGTTTGGTACTTGAATGAAAAAGCTGAGTGAGCATCAAAATCTTAGTAGTCAAGGCAAAGAATATTTTAAATAGTATTTTAAACTTAATTTAAAAATTCATGATATACAAAATATAAAAAGGTTGTATAAAGATAGATTCAGATTTCATGCTAGCCTTTTTTTCTGTCCTTTCATATCCTTGTTTTCATCCTTTCTGTCTGAATTGTACTTATTAATAATAACAGTCTGCTTGTCAAGATTTACTTTCCAGAAAGAACAGGCTAATACAGTTCTTATAAATGTTATATGTCCAAAGGGAAGCATATTGGAGGACTACTTAGAGAAAAATGATAAAGTAATGCCTTTGGAGGAGAAAAGAAATGAGATAAGGCAAGAAAAGAAGATAATGATGTGAGAGAAAGTATTTGAGGAGTTTTATACTCACATTGTTGACCTTTTTCTCCATTTCATTTTAACCTTTATTTCTGCCATTTGCTAGTTAGGAGTTTGTGATAATGATTTGCTGCAGGTGCCAGGGGCTCACATCAGCCCCCATCACCCTCACAAAACTGGACAGAGAAGTAAAATCTGGAATTACCGAATCCTTGGTAGACTTGAACTTTAGCTCTAGAAAGGAAAAATTGGGACATTTGGTTTCATGAGCCCCAAATATTCCACAAATGCTGAAGACACATTATAAATGAAGACTTGAGACACAGGGGAAGGGATTCATCTCCTCAAAAGATTTCCAAAAGGGTAATTATTTTTTAAAATTTTACTATTAGGGTGGGTAAAAGGAGAAATGACAGTAGGGAAAAGTGAAAAAATTCAAGTCAGTCATACTATTAGTATCTCTTAGTTCATTAAAAAGGAAGATTTGTGCTAATGTTGGTTGTAGAAATTTTATGCCCACACATTGTACTCTGAGCAACTACTTTAAAAATAGCAACATGTAATATATTAGCAATTGTGATGCTATCATTTTGCTATGAACTTTTATCTTTTTTACACAAAATGAAAAATATTCTTTCAAAAAAAACTATTTTACTGAACTATCTGTACCAGCAAAAAGGGGGAAAAAAAGGAATTTTTCATAGTTTATAAGAGATTAAACACAAAATGACCTTGCAAATATACAATAACATTCTACACTTGCTTCATCAATATTGCAACTTCTTTTATTTATCCAGTATGCAGAGAATACCACTGGAACAGAAATAATGTATGTAAAAAGAAAACTATGTCACAGTTTTAAATAAAGCAGTGTATTTCAAATACGGTCTGCAATGAAGCTGGGAATTGGAGTATACAGTAGAGAACAGTGTCCTTACTCATTCTGAGCAGCACTCAGGTGATTTTAACTTGATGGAAACTCTCACACCAAGGATATCTGTATACCAATACGAGTACAAAGAGATACTTGCAAGTTTATCAGTATTTATTTCAGAGTTGAGCACTGTTGATTTATAGAGTGGTGAATTGATATTTCATTGTGTATATATAAGGACATACACCAGTTACTTTTATGTATAATGAGTAAAAGATTAATAAATAAATTGCAAAAAGGTTTCTATATAAACATATATAATGAAACATTATTTTGATGTTCTTTAGACTAAGAAATTATAATATTAATAATTTGTTACTAAATCATTACATTACATTTGACAGTACATAATGTTGGTCTCTGTGTAAATTAAGTACAGCAAAATAAATATTCTCATATCACAGTATATTTTCATTTGCTAAACCATACATTTATCCTGATACTATAGTACATTTTATTTCACTAAGCAAAACAAGCTTAGTCCAAACTTCTTGACTCAAATTTTATACTTTAGTTTTCTCCTTCAATGTGCTTAAGTATTTCAATAATCAAGCTTTGGCACAAGCCTAAATTTATCTAGGTCTTGGTTAAAATGCAACTGGAGAAACAAAATTATAAATGATGTCTTGGAATTTATTGATCTGTGGACCTCTCTACACATCAAAACCACTTATTCATTGAACAATTACTATCAAGGTAGAAAAACTAAAGAATGTGAGGCTCAAGAAAAAAAACAAAGAAAAAGTCTAAGGATAAGAATCTGGATAATGAACAAGTGGACTGGAAGTTGCGGTAAACAGTCAGGCTGCATCTTGCTGGAACATTCCATACATCTTACACACGCCCTGATGGAACAACAACCCTAGAGAGGGCAAGAAACTAGAGCTTACAATCCTAAAAGACTTTCAGACTGTATAATACAATATAGAACTTCATAAATTTTCATTATAATGCCAAATAAATGATTTTAACAAATTGATAAACAAGTCACTAATTATAATAAAAGCTGAAATTGTATATTTCTCTTCTTACCATTAGGAAATAACAAAATAAACAAACAATCCTATAGGCAAAATAGATTTTGAAGTGAAAGTGAAATTTTAAAAAAAATTCTAGAATGGCATCTTAATGAATTACATTAAGGAATACAGCTACTATTACAAGAGCAATAAAAATTTTATCATAGATACTATATCATATAACCTGTAAAATCCTATAATTGAAAAATAGTATAAACAAAATACTTAAAATGAATATGAAAGATAGTAGTTAATGTAAACTATATCCAAAATGCCTTACCCAAAACAAACAAACAAAAACATGAAACCTAGTGGGGAAACAGTAGACAGGACAATAATATATAAGTTCTAGAAGAAATATACATAAATAAAAGGAAAAAGGTTAACATCATCAACATTCAAATACATTGTAAATTTAAGAGCCTCTGCATACTAAGAATGATAACCCTTCAAAGCCATTTTTATTCCCCCAATCATTAGTTATCGATATTCTGAAAGATCTAGATAATCTTAAAGGAAATATTATGAATCCCAATTTCTGTAACAATTAAGTTTGGCTAAGTGACACAATTTTGATTAAGGTATGAGCAGAAGCTTTCTAAATGAATTCACAATGTTCTGTAAATAGGTCACTGCACTGTTTCCTTAAAGAAATGGCGTATTACACACACACTGCCACTTCCCTTGTTCACTATTCTTAATGATGCTATTTGGAACATAGATCACCTCTGCTTACCTCTGGACTATTAACTGAGAGGAAGATAATCTACAGCTGACCCCTCTGTGAATAGAGGTGGAAAAATCTGAGCATGCAATCAGCTGTGAAGCATGGACAACTCTGCCATTATAGCACAATAATTATTTGTATAGCAATTGTAGTGTACAAGGCATTACAAGGTATTAAAAGATATAATTTGTAGTATACAAGAGGATTGTGTAAGCTATGTGCAAATATTACACTATTTGATAAAGGGACTTGAACATCTGTGGGTTTTGGTATCCATGAAGATTCTAGTAATAACTCCCTGTAGATATGAAATATTTTGTTCTTCCCACATGTTTTGAGAATCTCTTCTAAGTGCAGTTCAACTTCAACATATGCTTAGTTAAAAAGCTCTGTTTGATCTCTCAGCATAGCCACTGTATTTAATCTTATGGAAAGTGGGATGGTTTCATTCACTCTATGGCTGAGAAAAACACCACGAATACAGCTGTTGGGTTGTGCAATGTACAACATAGATTTGCTTTGGACGGACATAAAAATTCATACAGTTTTTAAGAAAATATTTTACAAGTATTTATCAACAGCATCTGTAGATTATAATTCCAGTGGAAATCTATTGCGATGAAAATTATAATGACTAAGTATAGAGGAATATTCAAAACATTGTGTTCAAAGTTTCACTAAATTTTAAAAATAAGAAATTACCACCTGAAACAGATCATGAAAAATAGATTACATATACCTATAATATGCAAATACAATTACAAAATCTTCAATTTTTTAAAAGTAGGGGTTTTAAAATCTTTTATATACACTAGACCCCTAAGATGCTTTTAAGAATAAAGGATGCAAGTATATACTCATATATAAAAGAATTGAGAAATATCCAAAATTATTAATATGTTTATCTTCAATTGGTAGATGTTATGGCTTGCACAGACATTCCCCCAAAGCCTCATGCAGTCATAGGTGGGATGTTTTTGGAGGTGGTCGATATTGAATGTGTTATAGTGGGATAGACTCATGGTGCAATGCTAGATCAAGGAAACTAGTGGTGCAATGCTAGATCAAGGACTAAGGGTATGAGTGCTACTGGCACTAACTAGCCTGGGTAAGATATAAGGGATAAAGAGCTGTGCTCAGCTCTTGTTGCTTCACTACCCTCTGCCCACCATTAGTTTTTCTTCTGTGATGTTGATCTGCCATGCCACCATGGTTTGGAGCCAATCAGTTATAATGTGAAATTTCTACAAACTGCAGAATAAAATATAAGATAAATATATAAATAAATCTTTCCTCCTTTAGCTTTGGATGTCAGGTATTTTGTCTCGGCAATGAGAAAGGTAACTCAGACAGTAGCTCTGTAAAGCATTGCTTCTTCTGTTATTCCTTCCTATTATTTTACTCTGCAATCTGCATGTACTACATTGAAAATCAGTTAAAATAGTTATTTAAATCCTTGGTCCAGTTCAATCCAAATAGAAAATCGTTATAATTTTCATGATCATATTTCTAGTTTATCATTAGCTGTCTAACAGTCAATTGTCACAGAATCATCAATATGCCTATCTAGAAAATGCTATAGGAAAATATTTCTTAGAAGTAATCTTACTCAAAACAAATATACTTATTAAAGTTTTCCCAGGAAATTACATGACACAATACAGTAAGTTACTTTTAAATATTTACCATGATTGCATAAATTTTAAGAAAAATACAATTTCCATTTTCTGATGTAGTATCAAGAAGAGAATAATTCCTAAAAATTTATTATCCTTTAAAATATTCACCTAGGAGGAAATAAAAAACAATTTTGTATCTACAATGATAACATGATATTTAAGTGTCTCTGAATACAATTTTTAGAATAAAATACTTAAAATTATAGTGGACAGTTTATATATACAGTTACCAATCCAATGTTAGAGCAAATTTGAAACCTGGAAAGGAACAGCTATGAAATATGAATTTATATTATTTTTAGATAAGAATGATCTAAAAGTATACTACTTTAATGAGAAAGAAAACTTTAGATTTACACCATGAACAATATATCATTTTGTTTTTCTGTGTTTAGAATATAAATCTTACTCATCATATAAATGTTGTGTATGCCTTTAAAATTATACAGTGTTTCTCTACTTAAAAGTTCACATACTAGGTATACATATTTCAATAGACACAAATTCTTGTGAGACACAAATTAATAACTTCTATTTTAAGATACCAAAAGCATATGCAATGAAGTTGCATAGATAATTTAAGTATCTCTTAGAGACCCTTACCAAGTCAGCAAGAATTTATCAAACACATGGTATGCATTCAGTCAAATGTTAGCTATTAAGGATACAGACTAAGTAGAAGGCATGACTTCCCTAAAACACCGGGACAGTGTTTCATTGCAGATTGTGGCAAATGAATTACCCACAGTTACACTATACTGAGTCATACTGATTGAAGACCTGACAGGCTAATTTAAGGGAAAAGACTCACAAATTTCAAACAGATACTGGTTCAAAACAATTTACAACTGAGTGATAATATGGATGATATATAGTGTTAGTTAAGGAAAAAGAGAAATTAGCTTATGGAGGGAGAAAGTCTCATCAAGCACTCGAATTTAAGCTAAAGTCACTAGCAAGAGTTTGGCAGTGTGAGGAACAATGATTACAGCTGGAGAAGAACATGAGAGAAATGGCCTAAATGTACGGTGACCAGGATATGTGGAAGACCAAGAAGGTGGGTTTGGGTACTTCATAATTTAGAATAGCAGAAGAAACTATAATCCTAACAAAAGTCACATATATTATTGTTATCATGTCCCAGCCAAATCTATACAAATAATTTGAGTTTTAATACTGTATTAAAGCCACTGAGGAATCTGTGAATATATCCTAGAAATGGCAGCCTTACTTAATTAACAGTAGGTTGAGAAGATGAAGAGACAATCTGGTCAGAGAAATGAAACATGACTGACAGAAATAACAAGGCCCATAGCAAAATACATGGCAAATGCAAAAGAACAAAAAAGCTACATTTAAATCTGATAGTAGTTTTAGGAAATAAAAAAAAAGGAGGTTGGAAACTTATTAGTTGTCTGTGAATACTCAAAAATTACTGTGACAGTCAGATATTCAAATGATTTCTGGCATTCAAAACTTTTGCCAAAAATTTTTACCATCCTTTTTCTTGACCGTAGACTGGACAAGAGTTCTAACAAATAAAATATGGCAAAAGTGATGAAATACCACTTTTGCATTAGGATACATAAGACTGTAACATCTACCTTATTAGAAGACTCTTCCTTGCTGACTTTGATAAAACAAGTTGCCACATTAGGCAGGTTATTCTCTAAAGGGCCAGAGAAAGGCCTCTGGTCATTTAGAGACCAAGGCCGTCAGCTCTTTACATGAAAACTCAGCCCTCGATGACACGTAACCTTGTGACCTACAGTCTGCAATTAAAAAAAGAAGAAAAATGCCTGTTGGTTTATGTTGTCATCTCAAAAACCTGAATTGTTTTGTTAATTTCTTCTGGTGAATCACATAATTTTTACCAACCACTAAAATAACATCCTGTGTAGTTTTCACCAGGGACACCTCTCTTATGACTTACAACTTACGATACCATGACACCATGCACACCCCCGCCAAGGCTTATGACACGAATAGGGGAACTAACACATCCCTGTCCTCTCTGTGGCATCAGCGGCAAGTACAGTAAGTGCTGGTTAATGCCATTGTTTGCTGTTTTGATGACCTTCATCTTTAAAGGGTTTCTAGGACTTCCATCTTCCCAGAAGCACAGGACTAGAGTTGCTTTCAACCTACTCAAATTGCTTTCCCATTCACTCAATTCCCAAGATGCCTCCACGATGAAGTGGGAAGGAAAACATGATAAAATCCCTGGTGAATTCAAAGATAAGACTAGAGAAGCCACTGAGTAAAGTCCTTCTACTGAGGACTGCTACTTGTCAGTCTGGGACTTAAATAAACAGACAACAGAGTTAAGACTGCAACCAGCTCATAGGATTTGAAAATTTTATATGAATAAAAGATTCAGATCTTCAAAAGTTGGAAAACATGTTTCATAAGCCTACCACAATGTCTTGTCCAAATATCACAATCACAAAATACAGGCCTTGTTCACACAAGGCAAACGCCATACCACTATACCACACTCCCCCTGAGCCCTTATTATATGCCATGTGTCTAAATTCTCTACATATATTAACTCATTTGATTCCTGTAACAGTATACAAAATGTTCTATTAGCTGAATTTTATACAAGAAGAGAGAGGCAAAGTGATGTTAATGCTGCCATGGTTCCCAAGGACCAAATGTAGGTTACAAACATGAGCAGTTAAATTTCAGAGTCCTTGTTCTCAGTCAAAAGTAATAAGTATTGATTACCTCTCCCAAAGGTAAAGCTATTTGCAAGTTAGTTTACACTAATGAAACTTAAACACTGAGTGCTTGAAGGTTTTAAGCTTTATTTCAAATATTATCATCTCCCTTACAGTTGTCACAAATATAATTGTGACTAACAGTATATTTCTAGAAGTCCTAAAACCAAAGATTTTTTATTTTTGTGTGATTCACTTATTTAAACAGTGAAATACAATTAAACAAATATTTATAGTCTGCTTTTTCTATCAAACTTCTCCTTTGATTTGTTAGTAATGAATCTTGCCAGTTACACTGAGCACAACCCTTTCTCATTGTGTGACTGCCAGTCAGTACAGCTGTATTAGCATTTTTTTCAATTATTTTACATACAGCCTTTCTCCTCTATTTTTCATTCTTCAATAACAAAGTGGATTTATTAAAGCCTAAATCAGATTATGTTCAAAATTCTCTAAGGACATCTAAAAGTAATTCATGCAATTGGAAAAATTACACTATGACTTAAAGTTTCCCACAAGTACTATCTGTCCCCTGCCTTCTTAAAAACTATCATTCCATGTTGGAGACCACTACAAAATGGATCTGAGCAGGATTTAAATTTTACTAATTGGCTTTCCATGTCTATCTGTGAGTCTGTCCTAGGCCTTGGCCCCTTACCTGGTGACGGGAGCTGATTCATAGTAAGTGAACCTCTATGAATCACTGGTCCTAGCTGAGGCCTGTAGTAGCCTGTGAGGCCAGAGATACCTCAAAGGGAAAGATAAGGCCACAGCTGCTGCAGACACTTGGCTCCAACCCCAATTAACAAGATAGAGACTGCAACTGCAGAAATTACTCATGCAGTATCAAGCCTACCATAAATGTCAATTGGAGATAGGACAGTTCTCCTAAGTTGGTATAATTTACTACTTGGAGAACTCTTTAAAGTGACTCCCAAGGTCCTGCTCATGACCTGCACTTTCCTCAGTTTCCCCGCCTTTTGTCCTAATAAAGTGGGAGAATCCAGAAAAGTTTTAGTCTTAGCCCTCAGAGTCTCGAGCTTAACTAAAGGGCTTTGACCCTCCTGGAGCCCTAAAAAAAAATCACATAACTTGTCGCATTTTATTTAACCTCCACCATACACTCGCTTGGGAGATCGGGGATCTAGGGCAAGACCCAATAACTGGCGCCCGAACAGGGACCTGAAATCCTTGGACTAGGAATTTTGGCCTGAATGAGTAAGTCCACCTGGAGTGGAAAGGTTTGGATATGGAGGAGGACTTCACAGGAAGAAAACTTCCCTGGGGACGCCTGGAGAGAAGAGAGGAAAGAAAAGGGTGAGTTTTCCCTCTGTGAAAAGCCGTTTTATCTGGGAGTAAAATATGGGGCAAAAGGTTTCAGCCAAGGAGCAAAGGTATTTACAACTGCTCCAAAGCTTGCTTAAACGCTCAGGGGCTCATGTGCCAAAGAAAAACTTAAAAAACATATTAAAAGAGGTAACCAAATATAATCCATGGTTTCTTCAAACAGGCACTATAGAAATTGATATTTGGGAAAGAGCCGGAAAAAATCTTTAAAAGGCACACAGGGCAGGACAAATCATTCGCACTGAGACGTTCTCAACTTGGAATCTGGTCTGTTCAGTTGTAAGTCCGCTAAAGAGCTCACAGTTAATAGTCTCTGATTTGGACACAGAGGAAAAAAGAGAGCTCCGTGCTGAGGCACCTGCCACCAAAATAAAATCCTTAGAGGGATCATCTCAGCAGGAGCCGGAGCCTTTACAAAAAATATCTCATACGGCTCTATTCAGAAACTTACAGGTAGTGCAGGAAGAGGCAGCCACAAAGGGAGCAAATAATACCCTCCCTACCTGCTTCCCAGTGGGAATTGAAAGAGATGCTGATGATCAGGAGTATTTTGTTCATAGGCATTTTGAAATAAAACTGCTAAAAAATCTTAAACAAAGTGTGGTTAACAATGGAGTCCAAAGTCCATTTACTGTGGGACTCTTACAAAATGTTTTGGATACATATCAATTGACACCTTATGATATCAAGCATTTGGCACAAACTTACCTAACTCCTTCATTTTGATGTAAAGTTAAAAACTCTTGTTTCAGAGCAGGCACATAAAAACAGGGCGGGTCCCAACCCACGTCCAACAACAAATGAGAAAATGCTTTCGGGGACAGGGATATATGCAGCACTTGATGAGCAGATCCGATGCCCTGAAGACCTGTTCCCACAATTGGCAGATTTGTTTAAAAAAGTATGGACAACTATCCCAGAGGATGGGGCTCCGGTGATGACCTTCTTACATATTCTACAAGGACCCCAGGAACCCTTTACTCAATTTGTGGCAAAAGTACAACAAGTGGTTCACAGAGAGGTATCAAACACAGAAGCTGTGAACATTTTAACTTTAAAATTAGCATATTAACATGCTGATCGGGATTGTAAACAGACTTTAAATCCTATAAAGTCAACTAATGATTTAACAACATATATTCGAGCATGTCAGGACATTGAAACTGAGTCTTATAAGACAACTATGACGGCTCAGGTTATGGCTGGTTTTGCAAATGCAAAAAGGAGTAATATAAAATGTTTTAACTGTGGAAAAATGGGACATACTAGAAAAAATTGCAGAGTTCTTGGTAGATCTAAAAGGACAGATGCTGCAGCTGCAGCACCTCAAGAAAAATGTGCCTCTGGCGAGGAGGACTCAGGTTCCGTGCCTGGACTCTGTCCGAGATGCTAAAAAGGGAGGGATTGGGCCAAATACTGTCATTGTAATTCCGTAAGGATGGTATGCTGTTGCCAAAAAAAACAAGATGAGGGCCTTTCCTCAGGCCTGCAAAACAATAGAGGAGGTTAAGCCTGTGAGTCAGAATCTCAGTCAGGTTTACCCAGTGCAAACTTGCCAGCAAATTCAAGAACAACATCTCTCCCTGGAGAGATGTTAACTCACTGGCCAAGGGGACAAGCCAAAGCTCAGGATTAGATCTACCTGCAGCTTGCAGAGTCACTCTCATTGGAGGTGACAAGCCCACCCCAATTCCCACAGGAATTTGGGGCCCCCCACCTAAAGGAACAGTGGGTCTTGTACTGGGAAAGGCTGATTTAAATTTAAAAGGAATAACTATTGTGCCTAGTGTGATTGATGGTGATTGTAGGGATGAAATACAAGTTCTTGCATGTGCTAAGGATCTCTGGATTTTTGAACAGGGAGACTATGTGGTGCAGGTGATTTTGTTACCTGTAGAGAAGCCTTCTTTTGTTAAGTATAGACAGGTCAAGAGGGAAGAAGACCCTCAGAGCAAGTCTACAAAAAGAGAGATTTATTTTACACAGCAAGTGACTAAAAACAGGCCTATGTGTTTTATAAAAATTAATGGGAAATACTTTAATGGTCTAATAGACACTGGTGCAGATGTGTCTGTAATTGCATCAAAACAATGGCCTGCCATGTGGCTGACACAAAGGGCTCCTACCTTCCTTATCAGACTGGGAGCCCCTCAGCACATTTTAAAGAGTGCCTCACCTTTGCCTTATGAGGAACCAGATCAACAGAAAGGTTTCTTTTTATCATATGTGGCACCTATTCCAGTTAACTTGTGGGAAAGAGATCTGTTACAAAAGTGGAAATTAGTGCTGACTAGCAACTCTGATTTTAAAGCTGAACAAACAAGTTCCAATTTGAGAACTGAGGAAATAGATTCAAATCCTAAAATTAAAAAAATTATTAAAATGGGATATCACAAAGACAAACAACTAAAAAACAACTTACAAAGAATCAAAGAGCCTGTTAAGATTACACCTAAGGATGACAGGCAAGGTATTAAATATCAGCACGTTTTTTTTGACAAGGGCCATTGATGCTTTTCCCACCAAAACAGCTCTGCCTGTACAATAAAAAACTAAGGAGCCTGTCTGGGTAGATCAGTGGCCCCTTAAAAAGGAAAAGCTAACTAAATTATGCAAATTAGTTGAAAATCAATTACAATAGGACATTTAAAAAGCTCAGTTAGCCCTTGGAATACTCCTGTCTTTGTTATTCCAAAGAAGTTAGGTAAACAGAGGTTGTTACAAGATTTAAGAGCTGTAAATGCCTGCTTACTTCCTATGGGGGAGCTGCAGCCAGAACTGCGGGATACAACTGCAGTTCCCAGAGACTGGCCTCTCATCATAAGTGATTTAAAAGACTGCTTTTTTAACATTCTTATTTTTCCCACAGACAGACCAAGTTTTGGCTTTTCCATGCTTAATTTAAACTTTAAAAGATCAATACAGCTAATAGTGTGGAAGCGAGGTTATGCTTGTGTCTCAACAGGTGAAAGATCCATAAAAAATATCAACCTCAATAAAAGACACAACCAATGCTGAGGACAGCCTTAGGTGATGGCTCCACCAACCTGAGCCTCCAGAGACCTGCCAATCAGCCAGAAAATCGACCTCCAGTTCCCCTGAGAGACCAGGAGAGGAGTGATCCAGTAGAGTGACACCCAAGCAACAATTCATGAGGCTAGAGACATTGTCACCAGAAGGGAAATTCCACCAACCTCTGAAAATCTTTTGGTTGCCTTAATGGCTCTGCTGACAGTATCTATATTTATGATGCCTGACTCAGGAGTGGAGTAACGGATTTATGTTCCTGATCCAGCTGTTCTTACAAAAACAAAAGGGAGATGTTGGAGACCACTACGAAATGGCTCCAAGCAGGATTTAAATTTTACTAATTGGCTTTCTATGTTTATCCTTGAGTCTGTCCTAGGCCTTGGCCCCTTACCTGGTGACAGGAGCTGATTCATAGTAAGTGAACCTCTATGAATCACTGGTCCTAGCTGAGGCCTCTAGTGGCCTGTGAGGCCAGAGATACCTCAAAGGGCAAGATAAGGCCACAGCTGCTGCAGACACTTGGCTCCAACCACAATTAACAAGATAGAGACTGCAACTGCAGAAATTACTCATGCAGTATCAAGCCTACCATAAATGTCATTCTGGAGGTAAGATGATTCCCATAAATTGGCATAATTTACTACTTGGAGAAGTCTTTAAAGTGACTCCCAAGGTCCTGCTCATGACCTGCACTTTCCTCAGTTTCCCCGCCTTTTGTCCTAATAAAGTGGGCGAATCCAGAAAAGTTTTAGTCTTAGCCCTCAGAGTCTCGAGCTTAACTAAAGGGCTTTGACCCTCCTGGAGCCCTAAAAAAATCACATAACTTGTCGCATTTTATTTAACTTCCGCCATACACTCGCTTGGGAGATCGGGAATCTAGGTCAAGACCCGATAATTCCATACTTGAAAACTGTTGCAACTGTAATGGCTTTGATGTTCTTCTTTGACTAGTCTTAGCTCATCTGTTCTCAGGGCCTTTGCACATGCTGTTACCTCTTACTGGAATGACCTGTCCTTAGAGCATCACATGTCCATCTTCTTTACATATTTAAATGTTGCACTAAATGATGCCCTGAGGATATCCTATTTTCTTCACAAAAATTAATTCACTCTGTCTTACTGGATTCCTGAGGAAGGAACTTTATCTACTTTACTATTCTACTCCCCAGCCCAAGAAGAAAGCCTGACTTTTAGGAAGAGTTCAGTATTGTTGGGAGAGTCAGTTAATGAGCAGGTGAGAGACTGAATAAATGAGGGAGTGGCTGAGGGAGTCAATAACATGGAAGTGTTAAGAGTGCTGGAGATTCAGAAGTAAGATGCGATGCTGTCCTAAACTTTCAGGATCTATATTAACTTTTCTTTGCAAGAAAGTAAAATGTGACTGAAGAAATGAAAATCAGAAGTCAAACAGTGGAAAAAGTCTTTAGGAAGGGCTGTCAGAATCAGGCCCAGAGTTCAGAGGGAGCTGAACTTGTCAGAGGCTGGAAGAGGAGCAGCTTGACTTGCAGAGACAGGCTCAAAGGGACCAGAGGTGAGGCTGCAGATGAAAAGCAACAAGGAACCTATGGTGCAGACACAGCTCTTAAAGACTTTGCCATGAGGAAAGACAGAGATCTGAAGTTTTAGAGGAAGAACTTGGGGTATTTTAAATATAGCAATTATATAATCACATTAAATAGTGACAAAACTTGCAACCTAAATTGAATCAGCTACAGATAAGATGTACTGTAGTGAAAGGGGAAACCGCTCTGTGAGCTAACGGTGTCCACTGAAGGGAAGGAAGTTAGCAATGCACGGCAGCTTCCCAGGCACAAGCATAGCCGTGAGTCTACAATGTAAAATCCATCGTTACGACAAACGCTATGACACTTGTCAAAGAGCTAAGTGACTGGTCCAATGGCATTCTTCCTTTGTGTATTGAGTACTTTTTTTCCTTAACTTTTCACAAAGCTCAGAAGCACTATTTTGCTAGTAAGACTATTTCATTTATGAGTTACTACCAATTTTTGTATCTTGCTTCTGTAGAAAACCTTTGGTATTATTTTTCCTATTTTTCAAGCGCAGTATAACTTATACACACTAAAGTGTATCAAGATAGCACTTTGACATGATTCTGACACACCTTTGAGTAAAGATTTACAGGAATCATGTTTTATTATTGGATATTTCTGCTTAGTTTATATATTTGTACTTTAACCTTCCTTTGCAAAGTACCATATTTCTCTGAGGTAGACATTTTATTGTACATATATTTAGTGTTTGCCCAGTCTTAATTGTTCTGATTCTTTAAAAGATATTCATGGAAATTCTACCATATAGAAAGTATTGCTGTAGTCTTAGGTATATGAAATATGGATATTATTTCACAATAAAATAAGAACTAAGATTTTGGAATGTATAGGCAATTGATCTATATTGTTGACATCATTTTTAAAGTGTGTTTAATCCAAAAATCAACTCAAAATGCATCAGAGAAACAAATGTAAGACTTGAAATTATGAAAGTACTACAAAATCTACAGGAGAAATATTTCAAGGCATCAGTATATACAATTCCTAAATTTCAGACAAAAGAAAGAAAAATACAAAAATGAGATTATAAGAAGCTTCTACATAATATAGGGAAAAAAATCAACAGAGGGAAGAAACAACCTACAGAAAAAGAAAATATTTTTAAAATATTTATCCAACAAAAATTGATTTTCAAAATAAACAAGAAAATCAAACCGCTCAACAACAATGTATAAACAAAGAATCCAATTAAAAATGAGCAAATAATTTGAACAGGCGTATCTCAAAAGAAGATATGCAAATGTCCAACAAGTACCTGAAAAACATCATTAATTATCAGAAAAATGCAAATCAAGCTCCCAATAGTATAATCATCATTACATAGTGACTTTTAATCAAAAAGATGTGGAAAATAAGGTAAGGTAGAGAAAGGGGAGTTCTTTTAGTGCTGATGGAGATGAGAATTAGTACAATAAGTGTGCAAAACAGTTTGGAGATTTCCGACAAAATAGAAAGCACAGCAGTGCAAATACACAAATAAAACGAACTGTATCACAGATGCTGCTGCACCGCCATGGATGTTACAGCACCTTTCACACCAGCCAAGAAAAAGAATCAGACTGGTGCACACTAATAGAGGACTGGATAAAGGAAATGCGGTATACACACTCAATGGGGTGTTATTGAGCCGCAGTAAGGGGTGAAATCCTGTGATTTTCAGCAGCATGGACGAAACTGGAGACATTACGCCAGGTAAGACAAAGACCACACGGTCCCACTCATGCAGAAGCTGAAAGTTTTGGTTCCACAGAAGTATAGAGCAGAATAATGGTTCCTAGAACTTAAGGAAAAGAAGAAAGATGACAGAATTGAATACTAGGAACCAACAGACAGCTGAATAAAAGGAGTAAGTCCTAACGTTTAAGGGCATAGTAGGTTGAACAAGTATATATTACATATTTTATAATGAACTGAAGAGAGGAGTTGGAAGGCTTCCAACACATAGAAATAACACTTGTTTAAGATGATTGAGATGTTAATTATCCAGATTTGATCATCACATATTGAATTATCACAGTATCTCACGAGTACACAATTCTTATATGTCAAGAGCATACGTAATCGTATCTCTTGAAGCATATTAATCAAATAACACAGTCATTTTCTTCATTTTCAGTTGCATAAACCAGGCTCACTAACACATTATGTGTTTACATAGATCAGGAGTAGAAGCTCACCTAAGTGCTCATCTACTTGAAGGCAGAAGCACTATCTTGTGTCTCTTTGTATTATCAGCTGTGTTTGTATGTGAATAATTTACTCACATCTTGTTCTGCCTACCAACTTTACTGACATTGAAATATGGCACAGTTTAAAGCATATTGTTATTAAAACCATGTAAAAGTAGGGCAGAGACAATTTTGCATTAATAAATGTCCTTATCAATGCAAGATATTTATGCATTATGAAAATTAGCAATGCACAAATGACAATATGTTTCTTCAAGTATTCTTGGAATGTAGGTATTCCTGGTAGTCTTGTAATACTTTTGCTGAATATATTAACAGATTTGTAAATTTCTGGCTTAAGAAATATGAAAATTAATTAAATCACAGTTGAAAATACAGAAAATATGTATAATTTTCTTCCTTCTTGTCCATAAATAATTGAATAACAAACCAACTAGAAGCAATATTTGCAAGGGTAATATCATGGTGTTATTAAAAATGAGTAGTCAAAATAACATTTAATATTTACTATTTTTTTCACAAAGGGCTTTAAAGAAATAATAAAAGTAAATTTTGACAAATCACTCAGGACACATATGCATAATTATTTATTTCATAAACAGTAGTTAATTAAATTAAGTAATCTAAACTTGTAAAAAATTTATTTGTACAATTAACTATACCTTAAGTCTTTTCTTCATTTGACAGCCCATGACTATGTCCTTAGAAATATTTTTGTTACTTTTTGTTCATCTGCCTACATTTAGTAGACTAAAATGACAATAATTACAATCAAGAAAACATATAAGCAGATTTACTACAGTTTTAACAAGTTTTAGTGGTTTCTGATATATTTGTATTTTTGGAACCTATCTTCTGTTTTTACCGCAGGTTTATTGATTCTCTTTGTTGGTGTTGAACACCCTCCCTGCCATTGCCCCAATGTAGTGAAGGCCCCACTATTGTAGGGGGGGTCGTTCTCTCCACTGGTATTCTACGGCCCCTGGGTGATACCAATGGTTGTGCAATAACCCACCAATGCTAAAACTGCATGGACGACCTCTCACCCACCCCCCTTGCTCTCCTCCTCCACACGTGAACCTCTGATGACTGCCACCAAAGAACCCATCCTATTTTCAAACCAGAACAAATCGTCTGGCACCCCAGTGCCCGTCTCGTGTTCATACCTTCTCCACACACCTGCAGCACAGGCATGAACAGAGAAACGTCCATCTCTCACAGGAGCCAAATCCTTGACTTCTGCTTCAAGATCCAGTTTTGTAACTGCTCAGGAGCCTTGTTTCATCTCTACCGTTTTCCTTCCTCCTCTTCTGCCCACTCTTCATTAGGCTTTGCTTCTCAACTTTTGATCATATTAGGAAATCTTAACTACCAAACAAACCCATCTCCTCTTCCGCCAAGCGTGGCAACAGACATTTCAAAGCTTGCTTTCTCCAGCTCACCCCTCCTCGGCATCGTGTAACTCACGGAAATACGGCTTTGGGTTTGTCTTTCATGTAGATGGATACCAGCAGCATTGATAGAGACCAGGCACTCTCTCAGGCACTGGAAATACCGCAATTGATGATACATATGCACTTCAAAGTCATAAAGAATCCTACCAGAATCCTCTTTTGGAGATTACCAAAGTCATTTATATTTCCTTCACGATTTATTATTTTCATGCAGCTGGTCCACTTTATGCAATTTTGTATAATGTTCATTAACATAAATAAAAATTTAAAGTAAATACACATTTACATATACATTTAAATATACATTTTTCATACCTTAAATTTATCTTCTGAAAAAGTTTTAAGTTGTGGAAATAAGGAAATTTGTGTAGCCTAAATAAACTAGGACTATTATTTCTTATATTTAATTGTACAACCTACTCAGACCTTCAAGAAGAAAGATTAGAAATCACTGAGAAATGGAAATAACAACAATAAATAAAACAACACATTTGCTAGCAGTAAGCATGCTTCACATTATGTCTCCAAGCTACTATGCCCAAAGCACTCCTTACATAAAATTTACACCCTTGAAATAATCTCCCTGGTGAACCTTGAGATACATTTGTTTTAAGTGTCATCATTCCAATTTGCAAGTCCTTAAACTGTGCTCATATACTTCCTGTTATGCTGTTGTTTTGATATTAAAGATTCAGCAGCTCCCATAAAATGTGTCTGTGCCCTGAAAGGGCAAGATCCTTGCAGAAATGTGAAAGCTCTAGCTTCAACTGTTGCTTACTTACTTCGTGGGTTAGATTCCCTCATACTTACTTATTTAAATGTTTGTGGAAAGTGATATATAAATATGGAATTCCATCTATATTCGTATCCATCTGAACAGAGGACATATAATCTCATGTTTAACTTTGTAACTATCCCCCCTCAATTTTGTGTGTATATCTCATAGCCAAGGTCCTTTTGCTTCTTTTTCAGTTTTCTGTCTTCCTGCCTTTCATAGCAGCAATCAGACCACTGGCCCGATGGATACTGCGGACACGACTGGCTGACAGGAGAACAATGTAAACCAGCCGTATAGATGCCCACTCTTCACCATATGTGACAGAGAGTCAGACTTACATAAAATCTATCATCTCGTCTTCAAGGACTGAAGAGCAGGGAATGTGATCTGGACACAGAGAGCTGACTGGGAGTCAGCAAACCCAGATTCCATTGCCACTTCCATCATAGCTGTGCTCTGTAACTCCCAGCAGTCCCAGGAATCGCTATTTTTATTGTCTTTCCTATGAGTTGGATATACTACTTATCACCTACAAGTCTCCACAGAATTAAAAGATTCAAGTGAGTTACTACCTAGAGGGTTATGTTACTGAAGGAAAAAACTGCATAGTTCATGATAGAATTGCTTCAGTTTAAACCAAAATAAATAATTGTTATATCCTCACAATTTTGCTCTGCCAAACAACTAAGGGAATTTCAGAACCTTTGCATTTTTTTTTTTTTTCATTTTCTGACTTTCAGACACAGGCAATGAAAGGAACAAAAGGGATGGCAAGTTTACTTTCTAGTCAATTCAGGATAGTAGCAAAGAAAATTGTCTATACAGCAATGAAGCCAACGGCATCCCTATTAAAACCTAAAAAAACACAGACATCACTGAAAGATTTGACTGATATCAGTCCTTCCAGATTTAGTATGATTCATCTGAATGATTCCCAAATGAGCCCTAAAATCCCAATAACCAAAACAACATCTAGTTGATATCTTTTGTGCACACCATGAAATTACTAAAAACTGTATGTATCTCACTGCCTATTTGAGGGCTCATTTTCTTCTGTTAATGATTAAATAGAGGTAAAGACATTATAAATTTCACAATCACTTGTCATGTTAAGCAAGTCGTTATCATCTGGTGCCGGGGAAACAAAATTACATTAAGAAATTTCTCTGAAGTGGTAAGTGAGACATTTTTCTAATGGTGTTCAACATAAATCACAAAGTCAAAATAAAGAACTTCATTTGGAGTAAAGTGCAATTTAGTTTAGTTTTAATTTAGCTTAGTTTTCTGTGGAATAGAAATGGGCAGATGATTAGATGGTAAAAATTTCACATGTATCATACTTACTTTGGTATATACTAGGAGACATCACTATTTAAACAAACAATTGAAATGAAAATACTGTGACAAAGATATTAGTATCTTAAGCTAGGGTTTGCTTAGAAAATGTCACACTTCAAATACGGGGCATGTTTGACAACTGATTCCCTTAAATTCATTTACATCTAGTGTAAATAGCCTTTGTAAGAAAATCCAAAGATTGTCATTGTAGGAATATACTACAGTAAGGAGAAAATGTAAGCAAATGTGCGTAAATGTGTGGTTAAACCATGGAAGAACTAGGATTTCAGAGGATTTCTATAAAACTGATGATTCCTCAGACTGAACAAGGAAAATAATCACATGAGTGGAGCTTCTGACAAAGAAACAATTATCCTTCTGTGCAAGAGTGTTGTGAGGATAGAAATAAAACAGTTCTAACAGTAGAGTTTTTTTTTTATTAACATTAGTCCTTATACTGAAGGGTTATTAATGTTACTCTTATAAGCACTAATCTCTGCACAGCATGCTATTAAAATGACATGATAGTACATTTTTAAAAATCTGCTTTTTCTCAAAATAATTATAGGACCTCATAAAGAAATACATCAGGAGATTTCAGTTGTGCTGTATCTGTATTTTAATATATGCTTTAAATTTTACTACTGTGAAAATCAATTAGCTTCCTTGAAAGGATAATTGACATTCAAAAATATGTATCTAAAGAATCATTCTGAATTTGTCTGTTTTATTGATATATTGAAATGAACCTGCTAAAATATTAGCAAATATAGTGCTATGGTTTGTATCCAGATGTCCCTCCAAAGCCTCACACATACAGGCTGACGAAGGTGACTGGGTCGAGGGCTACGACTCTCTCCAGCAGACTGGCCCACTGGTGAGTCTGTGGCTGAATGTGAACTGGAGGTGACGCCTGGTCAAAGGATGCGGGTCTCTGAGAGCATGGCCTCGAAGGGCTGCACCTCCCTTCTCCCTCCTTCATCACTCTCTCTACTTCTCTGCACCACACCATAAGCATTTGCTCCTTGGTCATGCTGCCTTGCTTGGAGCCAGCGGACTGTGGATGGAAACCTCTACAAACTGTGATCCAAAATAATAAGTGTTTCATCTTTTAATCTGCAAATACTGGGTACTTATATTCATGTATATATTAATATTATATATTATATACTGTGTACATATATATGACATCATATATATGTATATATAGTAAGCCCCAAGAACAAATGAACTCTTTCCATGATCTCAAAGTTGACTTGACAGTCAAAAGATCAATTAATATACTATATTATTTAAATGGCAAAAAGGGAAATGGTACATCATCTCAGTAAAAGAAGAAAAAGTATTTCATGAGATTTAACACTATTCATAGCAAAAATGAAAAAAAGAAAATCAGCAAATTAGGAGTAGAAGGAAAACTTTTCAACTTATTAAAGGATATCTGTGCAAAGCACTAACATGATATTTAAATATTGAAAAATCAATATATTTTCTCTTGAAACTGAGAAAAACACAAGCATGTATATTCTCACAACTAATGATCAGAACTGTAAGGCAAAAAAGAAATCTAATCTGTAGCTTTTAAAAATAAAGACAAATATTTACAATGGAGACAGCAATAATATATTTATTTGCATATGACATTTTATGTATTTGGAAATTCTGACAAATCTACTAAAAAGTTATTTAAAACAGTTTAACAATATCTTAGGTATGAGATCAATTTTTATATATTATCACTGAAAAAGTTCAAAATGAATTAAAGTTTGAGTAACAACACCAAACAAAATTAAACACACAGTATTTAAGGAATTAACTTAATAAAATATTTGCAATGCCTACTGGCTGAAATTTACAGAACATTGCTGAGAAAAAATTTAAGAAGGCCTATATTAATGGGGGAATTTTTTTCATGAATTTGATATTGTTAAGCAGTTAATTCTTCTAAAATTAGCTATATCTTCAATGGAGTCAGAATAAAAATCCTAAGTCTTTATTGAAGAATTTGGCAAGTTAATATTATATATTAATACTGTGTACATATATATATCATATATATGTATATATAATAAGTCCTAATATATATAGTGTATATATATGTAAAGTGCCAATATTTGTATAGAAAAGTAAAATATTTATATTAATTTTTAAAATGAATATTAAAACTAAAATAGCTAAGATTTAACAAGAATAACACTTATTAAGGAAAATAGGATGACATAAGAATAGACATGTAGATCAAGAGAAAAGAATTTTGAATCCAAAAATATATTCACTGTACAGTATATTCACTGCACTGTATATTCACTGTACAGTTAACATACTGTAAATTCATTTTCAATAAAGATGCCATGGGAAGTTAATCGTTTTGAACTGTGTTTTCAATATATAAAAGTAGAGTACTGTAGCTGAATATATGTGTGGAATACAAAATAACAATGGTCCTTTTCCCATCTCATGCATAAAAAATAATACAAAACTGATCATTAACCTAAATGCAGCAAGAAAGTAATAAATCTTTATGAACTTTAGCATCAGCCATATAACATTTAATTGTATTTGACATTGTCCCCCAAGAAACAGTGAGTGTACAGTAGACAGCAATGGTAAATTTCTGCTTTCCGTGAGCTGATTTTACCCCTTACTCTTCATTTGCATCATTGCCCCAACTCTTCTACACACTGTCAGCATGAAGATGGTACTGCTGTTACATTTCAGGAAACCGAGTGTGCTGAATCTAAAATCAATCTTCCCTGTGTCTTAGTCATATCGCTTATTTCTAATGTTTATAAGAAAGATATTTAGGCCATTTTACTTGAATCTAATCTGTAGCTTTTAAAAATGTCAACACACATGAATTATAATGATAAAGTGAAAGATAATTACCAAAAAAAGAGTAGCTGCTTCTGTGTTCACCCTGACAAGCAGATGCATCACTTTGATAGCTAGTCAACGTAGGCTTTAGTTTTCTTGCTATATCTATCCTCGTCCTGCATGACCTACTAATTTTAATGGCTTGTTGAACTCCCATTTAATGGTTCAGTGAATATATTAAATTTGTGCTTTTCCTTGCATAACAAAGTGGCCAAGTAAGCAAGATAACTTTATGAAGTCAAAATAAGCAGAGGTTCCTATAACAGTATTTCAAATTCTTAATCTTACTACTAAGACCTCTAAATCTTAAACTTAAACTTAGAAACTAGCTCAGAAAGTGATCTTCCTTGCAAACTCTCCTTCAAATCATACACACTTTTAAAAGTCTATAGTTAGCAAAATGCTCTTTATGCTGGTGCAGTAAATTTATTTCTGTTACATGTTTATTCAGCTTTTCATTATAGTGGGCTTAAGTAACACTGGGCTAAGCACATCAGTGTTCAGGGTAAGAGACCAAGTATAGTAGAGCACACCTCTGAGTCCGGCCTGTGGAAGATGAGGCAGGATGAGGGCACTGAATTCAAGTCCAGCCAGGGCTACACCATGAATGCAAGGCCAGCCTGAGTTACACATTGAAACCCTGTCTCGAAAAGCCAAAAAAGAAACACACACACACACACACACACACACACAGTTGAATAACCTATGACAATTTTCAAAATTACACACTTTATACTAACGTTTATTTTCTTTTTCTGTCACAATGCTGAACTACTTAGAAATTGATATTTTATCAGTCTTCCATTGCTCCTGTAAGTGTATTTTTAGAGTTTTAACTGAAACTTTCTCGAGTTGTATGACTGTTTTATTGTTTCTGAAAGAGGCTCAGATATTAATGCTCACAACAGAAATTATTTACACTTAGGGCAAAATGAGCCAGACTCTACTTCAATCTGCAATATGAGAAAATGATAGTGACATTTGAACATTATATATATTTTCTACATGAATCTAATACTGTTCACATTCATGCAGGTACACACAGGCACATTTATCTTCATATTGTATTAAACAATGTAAAAGTTGAAAAACTTACCTACCATTTTATATTCTCCATCATATTCTCAAGTTGTGTCCCTAAGATTGCCATTTACTCTTACTCTTCTTATTGCTTTATTTTCACTAAAATTTATCTTTAAGTCATATTGATATTTTATCTTTATCCACAGGATTTCATAACTTTCCTACTTTTACTTTCTGTATATCTCTTTTCTTCTGTCTTCATTATTTCTGCTACTGTTCTTCATTTAAATGCTGGCCTTTCATTAGTTCTTGTCTTTACCTATTTGCTTCTCTTTCATCTGTTTTCTAACTCCTGATACCATCTTAAGTCCTCACCCTTTAATTTAATGTTATCTCATGGCATTAACCTTATTTCAAAGCCTGAATTAGAACTTTATTTTCATCAACCAAATTAGTGTCATTTCATTTAAACATGTTTTGTGAAGTCCTGTTTTAAATATCTGCAGTTTTTTTTTTTTTTTTTTTTTTTACCACAAGAGCTGGAACAAAAAAAACTTGGCTTCCACATAGTAGCCGAGCAATGTTCCTAGGATGCCAAATGAAAGAGTTGCAGGAGCATATACAGTGGACTGCTCATGGCTGGAGCACTTAGAGAAGTAAATCATACTCTCCTTAACCTGAAGTGAATGCAAGCGAATTTCTATTCTCAAATGCAAACAAATAAGCAATCTACTAAAAACACCAGGCACATAAAATATCTTTTGTGCACTCAAATAGAGGGCCACTCAAGGAATTCCTTCCGTTATCCTAGGACAGACATACAATCATTATATTATATCCTACAAATATACACAATTATTTTCCAACTAAAAATAAAGGCATGCAAGGTGCATGTTGTCACATTACAGTTTTTATTTTCCTGTGCATAACGTTATACTCAGGTTGGAGGTTGATGTTTCCAGTTTCCACGTAACAATCCTCCGTCCTCTGGCCCAGGCATCTGCCTGTCACAATTACTCCACCAGCTGAGCTGCTGAAGTTAGTACCAGGCAGGATCTGAGAGACCTGCTCTGATCTTTCCAGTTAGATCAAGGAAATCTGTACTTGAGAGTACATTGTAAGGTACTGACTTGCACCATAGATAAACCTGATAATTCAATTGTTTGCCTGACCATAGGGTTTTTGATCACCTAAAAAATTTTATGACACCAGGTTGAACTTTACAAAACAATGGTCCACCTTAGCCTAATGCTCTCACAGCAAGCACAAAGGAAAGTCAGAAGCTTGAGGGCAGTCAGCACAGGCCTAAATCACCACCTGGAGGTAAGGTAATTAGGAAGGTTGTACAATCTCACCGAGCTCTTGCCTATTAAATTTAAAAAGGTTAATTCAACCTTAATGGTTGCTTTAAAATTAATTTAATCATAATTATTAAGTTCCAGAAGTAACAGGTAGTACGTAATATAACAGCCAGGTAAAAAGTAGCCAATTAGGTATGAACTGGTAACCTATTTTGCTCAAAGATTTTCTCCAATACTTGGGTTTGTTTGTTACCACTTAATCTCTGTTAGGACCTAAGCGGTAAATGGCAGTGACCTAGTATTTCAAACGTATGCTTTCTTAGTTTTTTTAAAAATAATTGAATAAATTTATTCTTTAATTTTTTTTTCAGAGAGTCATGCTATGCAGTTCAGGTTGACCTTGAACTCATGGTGATGCTCCTGCCACAGCCTTCCACGTGCTGGGATTACAGGTGTGTACCACCAGGGCCTACGTTCCACTTCTAATCTGTGACTATTACACTGGATGACGATAAATTTTAAATGAACAAAAATAAGGCAAAAGACGGTATGTTAGGAATAATAAGATACAACTTGCTAATCTGAAAAAAGGAAACAATTTTGCCAGTCCTAGAATACTTTTATAAAAAGCCAATATATTTAATTCAACATGTAGAATCTTTATAGCAACATTTGGATATAAATACTGATTCATAAGACAGATATAGAACATTTTTAGTGTCAAGTGAATAAACAAAGTGCTATTACTACTTAAAATCAAACATTTTGAAATTTATTTAAATATATTAAAATCAGTATTTTATAGTACAAGATGATTTACAAGGATACCACAGAATGCTATGAAGAAGCAAGTTATATGACCTAAATTTACCCATGGCTTTAAAATGCCATGACCTATTGGAAAAAATGTTTTTCCCCAGTACTGGGAATTTAACTCAGGACCTTGTGTTTGCCAGGCAGGCTGTGTGCCACTGAGCTATATATCCAACCTGAGGAAGAATGTTTTAATAAGTGATATTTTTAATCCATATAAAAGGTAAATCCTTATGTTGTCAGATATTTACCTATAAAACAAAAAGGTTTCAAGATAATCAAGATAAGAAAGAAAAGCACACTGAGTAGCAAGTATAAAATTATAGCCACTGCCAATCTCACTATAGACTCATGGAATATTAGAGGTGTCCTTCATAAGACTTGGGTCCTCTAAGTGTCAATGCTGCAGATAAAATGAGCTATAGATCTTCCATCACTTGGCAGGTACCTGTGGGATGCGTGTTTACTAACATGCAGTGGCTTCCTTCATCAGGTGCCAAAGCTGGCAGGCTGACTACAGAATTACCGTGGGAAGGTTTTTATGAGTTCTGCATTTGGCACATAAATCTTACAAAATAAAGCTATGGTCCCATAGAGCAAGATTTAGCTCATTAAGCTAAGTAATGGCTGATGATTTCATTTTTTGGATGGTTCAAAAAATCCCCCACTTACCATAGAATCCAACATTTCCCACCGACTTGCTCTCAGTTCAAATACGTCACTTGCTTAATTGGTGTAGGTGGGTACTTGTATCCATAGGTGAAAATAAATTAGTAAAATATTTTAATATGGCCAATATGAAGATTCATTTGCTGTATATAATTGAGAAATATAATTTTGATCATGTGCCAACTTGCAATTGATTGCCTCTTTCTCACACATCCATCTGTAAGTCCTCCATATGAATTACTACATTTACAGATGGGGAAACCGACACTGGTCAATTAACAGATTCAAGGCCACACATGTGTGATGAAGCTGGTCCTCAAAGTCTGGTCTTTTAGAACCAACTGCCTTTAAGGATGCATCATGCTGCCTCTTCCATCAGCCACTCATCCCAAG
Source organism: Dolichotis patagonum (assembly GCA_004027295.1). Lineage (NCBI taxonomy): Eukaryota > Metazoa > Chordata > Mammalia > Rodentia > Caviidae > Dolichotis > Dolichotis patagonum. Next base: position 41,064 of record PVJX010009976.1, read on the forward strand.
GAACTGCATTTGGTCAGAAAGCAAGAATTACATGTCTACTACGTCCTCATTACCTTTATTGCTTATATTTACACATTAGTTTTAAAACTGCATGAGTCAGATAGTTCACTAAAAATCCCACACTGAGGGGGTCATTCAGAAAGTAGTATCCTTATCAAGAGATCCTTATGTTTTATCCTAATGTTTGCCTAACAGTGTCCCTTGCAGACACTCTGGAAATAATCCCCATTGCCCTTACCAAGTGACTGCCTTATCAGTTTTCCACTTAAAAATTTTAATTTTCAAGATAATTCTGTTGGGATTATTATAACTACTATTATAAATACAAATAAATCTATTTTATTTTGCAGACTGATATTTGGAGAGAATAATAAGCCAATTACTGCAGTTTTCAATTTGCAATGAGATCTTACCCTATGTAGTTTAAAAAAGTGGAGACTCTTCCCACACCATATGTTTGGGGCTTGGCCAACTCAGAAGTAAGCAGAATATGGAAAAACTCCTTGTATTAGTTCCAGCCGCTCGAACACTGAGCCTCTCAGCGGATGAGGCTGCGCTACCACTGTGGAGCACACATGGAGGGCGGACTGCTGAATGGCTGAACTGCAATACACTTGCAGATACATTTCATTCATATAGATATACGTGGTCACTTATCTGACTCATAGTATGAGATATAATAAGTGACAGAAATCAGAACGAGGTGTCTATGTATTGTTGATCCCATTTACACTGCAGAAAGAAAATTTGCAGGGACCACGAAGACATTAGTGGTTGGCAGGAAAAGGGGAGGTTCTGACTACAGAGAGACACTGTGAAGAAATTCTGGGGAGAAATGGAACTGTGCGGTATACAGAACGTGTATGAATGTGGCTGTGGCTATACAGTATGTATTTGTCAAAAGTTATCGAACTGTAACCAAATGAAAGGAATTGTGCTGTATATATGTTAAAACAAAATTTAAAAATCAAATAAACCTCATCTTGCCCCATGCTAACTGTATAATTATGCAGAGCTGATGAAGTTAAAGTTAGAAGGAACCAATTCTGGAACCACTGTTAATTATTTGAGTGGTTTAAATAAATAACACAATTTCTCTGAGTATTAGTTTGTACTCTGAAGAACAGAGATAAGTGATACCTTAAATGTCAGGGATTTCATCTGGTAAGAGAGGAGAAAAAAGATGTCCATAATTCTGGTTGAAACTTAAGTGGGATAATCACTGTCAGTGATATGACACAAAAGTAAACACTCAAAAGGAAAAGGATGATATTGTAAATGACTATGATGATAATAGTGATGACTTTCATTAACAGAACTCTAATTCGGGAGAATTTGTGCATCTAGGAAACCAACTCCTTATCTTCTGGTTTTACATTTCATCATGCCTTACAGTTCCCTATAGATCCTTACAATCCATGAATAATGAGTCTTTTAACAAAGGAAAGCTTCCAGGATGAGTGGGTTATGCAGCCATTCAGGCGGTACCTATTATACGCAAACCACTGACAAATAAATAGTTCCTAAGTTTGTGGGTTACTGCTAAGGTGTTTAACAAAACATTTACAAATAGGTATTCAATGGAGTAATTTAAATTGTAGCATCCAATAAATCTTTTAAAACAGTAACTGTTAGATTTTTGGTTTACTCTTGATTAGGAGATACCAGTGTAATCCTCCCTGTTATCTTTCATGTCATCCTTTGAGATCTGCATGCAATGAGTCTCCATGGAATTCTGCAATCTCTGCACCTATAATTCTGAATTTTAAATGAAAACAGTTTACTTTGGCTTTATTGCCTTCATCACATTCGTAGCATCAAGAAAATGATCTGAAGACATTCAATCTTGGATGTTTAATGTTCCAAATACTGCAACAAGGTCCTAGCCCACAGCGTGCAGCCCTAGTGATGGAGGGTGCCATTCCACTGGATTCAGCAGAAAGAGAATCCAGCTCTAATCCTCACTACCAAAAGATTTCTACACATAGAATTGGAGTTCAAGCAGAGGAAGAAGAGGAAAGGGGCAACAGCTTAAGGTAGATTATTCAGAATTTAAGATGGCCATGCCTATGGTAGTACTCATGGATTTGCACACATTCACTGATACCCAGATATTTTATATGGGAAAAAAACACTATGGTAAATAAAAGTTAGAAGAGCTATACTCTAGCTGTAAATTGGCCTCTCTGTTCTAGCTTTAAAGGTCTCAGACTGGAGTCAGCTCACTGCAACTATTTATGTAACTGGTAATTTTACTTACTTTGGAGCAGTCATAGTGAAAATGTGTACTTTTGTATATACAAACATCTCTACACTTCCTACTATTCTGCACACACACATACACACACACGCATGCATGCACACACAAATATTCTAATTAAAGGAAAGCACCATCTACTCAACCTACTGTGTAAACTTAAGACACTGGATGTTTGACTCAAGGGATAGAGAAGAGTCAAAGGCATCCTCATATAATGTAAGTTCAAGCACAAAGTTTTAGGCTACCAGCAAGATTTTAGCTTGAGTTTGACTGACAAGATGAAAATGTCCTAGTGAATAAGAAAGAAAACAGACCTTCAGTATTCTAAAATGTTCTCATACAAAGAAAAATTAGGTAAAAAATCTTAACTACAGGAGTAATTGTCAATGCCAAGGGGAATAAATGCAAACTAATTAAATTTCTACACATTCAGAAATAATAAAGGGTCTTGGGAAGTATGGAAATAGTACTTTACTCACCTTTATAATTCTAGGAAATGTAATATAGAATAAAGCATTGTTAATTTATGTTTTAATTGCAGAAACAAGTAATTGATATCTTGTAAAAACAAGGACAGTCAGTAGATCACAATTTTTTTTTTCAACAGGCCCCATAAGAAGTAAATTAGAAAGTCTCTATTTGTGCCTCATAGGGGGAAAAAATCCATTACATTTGCTCTTTATTGGCATAATAGTTCTTCAGAACGGCTTACAACCGAGCTTGTATTTCACACAGGAGCGTTTGATTGAGTTCACCTGTTGTGATCCGCGCTAAGTGCCCACATTTCAGTAGCAGCAGTTCACTGCCAAAACCAGGGCTTTTAAAATGTTTTAAAGTAATGCAGAAAGCTTTTCTTCTGTTTTGCTCTCACTTGAACATTAAACAGAAATTATTCAAGTTTGGAAACTCACAGGAATAACAGGCACTTTCCTATGTAACAGGTTTTAGATCTACTTTCCTGCCATTTCCTAGGGAGAAGCTTTCCCAAGGCCAGCACAGGGGCTACCTAGCCCAATTCGCCATCACCTCTGCCAAAGCCCTGGCAAATGCTTGGTGCTGGGGTCCTTAGGGCTTTGTGTTAACACGGGAGCACTGTGCAGTAAGCCAAAAGATGTCACCATCTGAAGAATGCTTTAGCCCTTATTCTGATTGCCATTGGCCCACCAGAAAAATGTTATGGAAAAGTACAATATATATGTATTATATTACATACAGACACATGAACATATATGTAAGTGGTATCCAAAGGCTAAAGAGAGAGCTCAGAGTTCTAAGTGCTTTTCTTGATTATACTATTGCAGCATAAGGATGACTTCATTTAACCTTAGAAAGTGCAAGGTACTTACTAATTTAAAAATTCTTTCATGATATCTAAGCTTACATAAGATTACATTGTCTATTTTCATTCTTTAGGCTTACATCTAGGTAAGTAATTTCAAATTTTTAGCATGTCATTAAATGATATTAAAGTATAGATATTAAAGGTACTCTCTCAAATGGGAAGGTGATCAAATGATTGTGGGAGGTGGAGGAGAGGGAGGAAGATGAAAAAATGGAATTAAGGTGGACTAATATGTACCAGCTCCACACAAGAAATGTAAACATTATGTACTGCAAACATGTACTAATAAAAAATAATTTCCAATCTAAGTTTACTATTTAACAACCTTAGTCACAAGATAATTTTTCCCAAAATACAATAAATTGCCTCCACCAATGACAAATAATGGCAAGGAGACCCACATAAATTCAACTTGGTGAGCCCTATCTAAGCTCAAATCTTCATCTCCAATATGAGAATGTAAACAATGCTTGTCATCTAAAGTCAGTTTAAGAAGACAACCTTTGTAAGAGTCCTTTGTGGAGAATTTATGCTGAAAGAAATGCAAATTATTTTACCCACAATACATTCAGCGTCCATCATTTTTTTATTTTTTACTCTCTAAAAGCAATAACAGAGTAGCACATTACCACCCGCCAGGTCCTTGATCACGGCTGTCATTTTCAGCCTTAGCCTTCGGGATCCCTCTTGCTGCATATATGTAATATAGACTCTAGTAAAAACCAAAACGTCATGCTGAAATAAGAAATAAGAGCTATGCTGAACATAGTTCTGAGAAACAAACCACTCAGAGAAAAAAATAAATCTTAATGAAAGCCTAAATAAGAAAAATTTAACAAGTTTATTTTGAAGAATGAATATAGGGTAGAGGAAAATTGCTTTTACTTACACGAATCTATGCATTTCAATGTACAAGGATGTGTGTATACACACACATGAGTGTACATAAGATAGAGGAAGTTTTAAAAAGAAAAGTGTTTTCAGCAATTAACTTTTTTATAGAAGAAATGAAAATCTGTCTTCAATGCCAGTCAATAAAGTATGCTTTTATTCTATTGTTAATTTTCCATTACATTAACCTCATCAGAACTTAAGTTTATATTGTAAAGTTTCTAATGATTGAACTTCAAAAAGTTTAGAATGCTTTATCTGCATAAAAGGTAGGTCTTCCAACAGAAGTATTATTTTGTATTCTATAGAGAAAAATGTACATGAATTCAGTATAAAAGTAGTTGTTACAACTTAGTACTAAGTCGTACTTAGTACAACTTAGTTGTTACAACTAAGTACAACTTAGTACTTAGTACAACTTAGTTGTTACAACTAAGTACAACTTAGTACAACTTAGTACTTCATTGTAGGTTGATTCTATATGAGATTAAAATTGTACATATTTTATAAATTTTATATTTCCTATATAAATTACCCCAGAACAGCATAAAGAGCTCTTGTTAACCTAAAGAATAACATCTGAACCTATTAGTACTTTCAAGCCCCTAACTGGGATTGCTCTTACTTTCCTTATGTCACTTCCAACTTGACTGCTAGTTTCTGACAAACAGCGATTGTTTTAGTCATCTCCATACTCCATGTTTTGAGCAAGAGCTGGGTACAAGTTGGGCACTTGATAAATGCATCCCAAAACCAATGGATCACAGAATCATTCTCTGTTCTCGAGGGTAATTTGTATGCTTCTTCTCGGTATTGTGTGCCCAAGATTTTATCAGTTATAAAACCCTCTTTTTTGCTGATTTCAGCTGAATCAGTTTTTAAGGACCGACTCAAACATAACCTTCTTTGTAAAGCTGACCATCTGATCACCGACCAGATACCTACTATGGACAAGAACTGTCCAGATCGGTATGAGAGCAGGGCTGTAGGACAGGGCAGGGATATCAGGACCCTCCCAGGGCCTTCACGGTGAACCCTGGACCAGACATTTGAGTATAACAGCAATCCTAAGAGCCAAGCACCACAGCTTTGAATAGAGAAACGCATGTCTACACCCAGATCAGCCCCCAGGATGAACGGGAAAACGTCAGACACGCCACGCTGCAGCGAGCTCCAGACCACAGCAGGTACAAGGGTTCAGAAGGAGAGTCACTTTCAAGTCCTTACTGCACAAAACCCGGCCTCCAAAGGTGAAGTGCACTGCGCCGGGAATCACCAGCTGACTGCAGACTGTACTACAGCCTGGAAAGCCCAGGACTGTCGATGGAGAGGTGCGCGCAGGGCCTGCGCCCGTGGGAGCCGTTACTGACACGCTGAAATTCAGGGTGAAGGCAAGCAAGGAAAGACATAAACTGCAGACCATCGGGGAAGGCCTTTTGGTCAAGATGATTTTTTAAATTCCGTATTAAGAGTTAATTTTTACTTCTCATGCCGAGAGCAACTGTAAAGGTAATGTGTGTAGGTTGAGAGGGAAATAAGCCCACCTCCTTGCTCCTGGGGACGCCCTCCTCAGCAGGAAAAGCCTGACAGCGGCGGCTGCTTCCTCAAAGCTCTTAAAGCAGTTGTAGCTCCACTCCGTGCAGTAAAGTGAAATGACTTTCATTAGCGGCTTGATGTGAGAAATGTTTGGGGAGGCACAGTGTCTGGTCTGTTCTTTGTTCTATTCTCAACACTTGGCCTCACACTAAGTAAAAGATCCCTGAGTTAAGAAGCAAACACATGCCGAGGATTTAGCTCAGTGGCGTAAGTGCCTGCCTTGCAAGTATATACTCCCCCCAAAAGAAACAAACACAATGTAAGGAAAGGATAGGACAAAGTAATCACAGACAAAAGTAGCCCAGAACAGCAACATTAACATATATAAAGTTTTGATAAACACAGATCCTGAGAATTTGTTTTTAAACATATATATATATACACATAATTATTTTATATATAAAAACAGTGTTTACATATATAAACTGCATATGCATATACAAACAGTACACATAATTGTATGAACACATACATTCAGTTAGAGTTCTATGAGTGCATGTGAGTTAAGCACATTGGCATTACTGAAGACTCTGTAACAAGCTGTGCTTTATGCCAGGTAGCCTGCCCAGGCGAAAGGAAAGTCCTACAAATACTGGAGAAATACCACTTCATGTGTCTGGTCAGAAAATTTGGCAGTAAGGTTAACATTACACAATCCTAACCATAGACAGCACTTTTATTTATCCTTAAGAACGGAAAACTGGCAAAATTTTAAAATAGCTAAGGAAATGACCTGTGGGCTCACAGTTACTAAGAGGTCTGAAGGAGGTCTCCCAAGTCTGATCTCCTTGACAGCACACGTTCAAGAGAATGAAAGAATTACAGGACATTCTAAACCGAATAACTATAATCAATGGCTACTGTAATATCTCATTTTCTTTTTTTTTTTTTTTGGTACCGGGGATCGAACTCACCACCTTACGTTTGCCAGGCAGGTGCTTATGCCACTGAGCTAAATCCCCGGCCCAATATCTCATTTTCAATAAAAAGATTTGTTTATACTATCACATATATTAAGATCCCAATAAGACACAACATGATAGAACTGATGGTAATAGCAGAGTAGAAGCATGGTAGGACTTCTAAGGAAGACAATATTAAATCAGCAATGTTTTTGTTTTTTAAAGAGAATAAAACAAAAGAGAAACAGCCTGCTTCTAAAGCCAGACAGCAAAGCATGTTGTCTGGATTTCGCTTTGCAGGGTGTTAGATGCAACAAGATGGAAGCATATCAACAGAGCTTTGCAAATAAGACAGCTGTAATCCCACTGTGAATAGTATTGTTCTCCTAATTTCTTTCTCAGGAATTAAACTAACTAAGGAAATGAAGGATCCCTACAGTGAAAATTACATCATGCTGATAAAGGAGATCCAAGAGGACATCAGAAAATGGAAAGAGAGTTTATGTTTCTGGATAGCAAATATCAATATAGCCAAAGTGACAATATCTTCAAAACTGACATGTAGATTTAACACAGTGCCAACAAAACATCAACAATATTCCTCACAGGTTCAGAGAAAATAATCCAACAATTCATCTGGATACAGAAAAGATCAAGACCAGCAAAACAAATTCTGGATAACCATAGCAAAATGAGAGGCGTTACAATTGTAGATTCGAAGTTACATTGCAAAGCTGTGGTGAGAAAACAATACGAGGCTGGCACAAAAACTGCATTGTGGATCAACACACTAGAATAGAGAAGACAGAAACAACACCAGACACACTCAACTGCTTGCTATTTAACGAAGGCTCCAAAATTACACACTGGAAGAAAGATAGCCTCTTTAATCAACGGTGCTGGGAAAACTGACAATCCATATGTAGAAGGTTAAACCTAGACCCATATGTCTCACTGTGCACTGAACTAAAATCAGTATAGATCAGTGATCTATTAAAATAAAAACAGTGGGTCCACTGGAAGATAAAAATAGATACAACTCTTGAAGACAGAGACATAGCTAAGGACTTTCTAAACAAACTGCAATTGCTTAAGAAACGAAACCATGAATCAACAAATGGGATCATATATTAACCACTGTTAATCTCCTATTATTTTGTTTTGAAATTCTGTATCAAAGATTTTATCCCTTGTGGTTGTTGTTTTAAAATTTTAAAAAGTGACTACACATGAAAGGAAATTGCCTACATGGTGAATAGACAACCTACAGATTTTCAAAAGAATTTTGCTAGCCATTCTTTGGACAGAGGATTGACATTCAGAAAATATAAAAAACTAAAAGGAAACTAGACCTCTCAAATTTAAAGACTAATTAAAAATTGGCATCTGAAATGAACTGACACTTCTTAGAAGTACAGATGGCAATAAATGCATGAAAAAATGTTTAACCTTGCTGGCGATTAGAATCCCCAAGGATAGTCGGCCATCCATGGTAAACAGAAGCAGGCAGAGAGGGAAAGGAAGAGTCAGGGACAAGAGGACCTTTCCAAGCCGGCTCCTCGTGGTCCACCTCTTCCAACCCCATCCCACTTCCTGACACATTCAGCTATGACCACAGTGGGTGGATCCAAGGATGAATACCACAGTCCCATGATCCAATCACCTTTCAAAGTCCCATCTCTTTGATATGAGACTTGTAGAGCTCAGTGTGTATCTAAACAGTAGCACTGTCCTAACAAGGAGGTTATATATCATTGTGGCTTGAGTGCTTGTAATACATATTGGCCACTTACATGTCTTTGTTTTGAGAAATGCTTATTGCTCATTTTGCAAATCAGTTTGTTTTCTTACTAGTGAGTTGAACTCCTTTTACATTTTGGATATTAACACATTTCCACACATATAAACTTTCTCCCATCCCATAAACTGTTCCACCACTGTTCACTCTGTTTTCACTTCTGTGTAGAATTTTAATTTGATGCAACGGCATGTGTCTATTTTTGTTTTTCTTGCCTGTGCTTGGGATTAGGGGCTCATATCCAAAATTCCCCTGCTTAGGTGATGTTAAGAATACTTTCATGTGTATTTTTTCTTATAGTCATACAGTTTTAGATCTTACATTTAAGTGTTATATAGAGAAACCAGAGTTCCATTTCATCCTCTGCGTGGCAAATATACAGCTGCCCCCACACCATTTATCACCTCTAAGTGTTTCTCTATTATATGATCTTGACCCCTTTGGCAGAGATCAATTGACTGTAAATATAAACATTTATTTCCAGTCCCTCAATTCTGTCCACTGATCCATTTCTTTATTTTTGTACTAGCTCTGTGTTGTTTTGGTTACTACAACTTTGTATTATTTTGAAATTAAGTACTGTAATGCTTTCAGATTTTTTTGTGTTCCTTTTGCTCAAGATTACATTGGTTAGTTGGGGGAGGGTTTGTTTTTTTTCAGTACCACATGGATTATAGGATTTTTTTTCTTTTTCTGTTTCTGTTTCTGTGGAAAAAAGGTCATTGGAATTTTAAGAAGGATTACATTGAATTTGTAGAGCTCTTTGGGCATTATGGAAATTTTAACAATAATAATTCTTCAATCCATGAACAAGGAAGACATTTCCATTTATTTTTGTTTTTTTGTTTCTCTTATCAGTGTATTACAACTTCTAACATACAGGTCTTTCATCTTTTGGGTTAAATTTATTCTAAGTATTCTATTTTATTTTTCTATGGGTATTGTAATTTGGATATTCTTGATTTCTTTTTCATATAGTTTTTGTTAACATGTGGAAAACCTTCTGAATTTTCTTTGTTGATTTTTATATCCTATAGCTTTACTGAATTTGTTTATTAGTAGTATCTATATTTTTATGGAACCTTTAAAGTTTCCTACATATAAAAGTTCAGGCCATCTACAAAAAGAAACATCTTCTTTCTTTTCAAATGGATGATTTCACTTCTTTCTCTTCCCCAATTGCTCTGGCCAGAGCTTCCAATATTATTTAGAATACAAGTGCTGAGAGTAGGCATCATGTTTCCTGATCTTAGACAAAACCTATCAGTTCTTACGTCCCAGTATGATGTCAGCTGTATACTTTAACACCCGTGTTTCCAGGGATGAATCCCACTTGGTCATGGTATATGATTCTTTCAATGTCTTTCTGAATTCAGTTTGCTAGTATGTTGTCATGTATTTTCATATCTATGTTTAGCGAGATTTATAATTTTCTTTTGTTGCAGTGTCTTTATTGGCTTTGGTATTGGGGAAATATTAGTATAATTTGTTTTCAGTATAATGATAACAAACATATACTAAATATTCTAACTGTGGCCTGACACATATTATTCTTAAGTACCTATAAAATGTCCTCCTGGATAAATTAGTATATTTTCTGCCCATAATGATATAAAACTAGAAATAAAAAGGAGGTAATATGTACAATTAACAGGTGTGTAGAAATTAAACAGCATGCTCCTGAACTATCTAGAGGTCAAAGAAATAAAAAGAGAAGTATAGAAATATCTTGAGATAAATTAAAACAGGAACACAATACAACAACCCTGTGTGATGCAGCAAAACAAGTTCTCCACTGTTACAAATCACTATAAGCTGTTTAAAAAGCCTACATTAAGGAAAAATTCAAGTAAACAATCAACTCTTACAATTCAATCAACTAGAAAAAGAACCAATTCAATCTCAAGTTAGAAGAAAGGGAATAGTAAAATTAAAGAAAGTGAAATCGAGATTAAGAATAATTGAAAATATCAATAAAACTAAAAATTATTTTTTCATTAAAAAGGTAAATAACATTGACAAAACTTTAATTATACTAAGAAAAAATAGAAAATTAAAATAAATACATTCAACAAAGAAAGAGGAGACATTACAATTGATATCACAGAAATACAAAAGGTCAAGAGATAACAATAAACTGCATGCCAACAAAATGATCAACATAGAATAAAAGGATAAATTCCTCAAAAAAGGAAAGCCAACCAAAACTGAAATATAAGAAAACACAGTCAAAAAGTAATCCAAAATTTTCCATCAAATAAAATCCTAATACTAGATGGCTTCAGGGCAGAACTCTAATCAACACTGGAATAATTAATACAAAAGCTTCATAAACTATTCCAAAAGTGGAAAAAGAGGAAGGACTTCCAAACCTATAAGGCCTACACTGCAATGAGTAGTAAACCCACGTGCCACACATGCAGGCACAGACCGCATACACATGCACACAACAAATGTGCAAAAGATGCTCAGGTTCACACAATCAGACGAGGACAAATGAAGTCAAACAATTAGATACAACTTCATATAAGAAGAATTTACATTAAGGAAGCACTGAGGGATGACAGTGCACATGTGGCTTATACACTTGAACGAGGAAAGAAAATGCAAAGATTAGAAACTGGTACGGTTCAAGATGTGCTGTAAATTTACAGAAATTCTTGTAGCATGGATACAAAGCTCATTACAAGAATTTTTAGAATAAAAATTAAAAATAACAAAATGTCCATTCATTTCTACAGAATACCATACAGAAGTTAAAATGAGTAGCACTACCTGCACCAATATGGATAAATCTCAAAAACATTATGTTCAGCATAAAAAGTAGTGCCAGTGTCATGTTCCAATACTTAAACATCATGTAATAATATTTAAATAAAGACTAAATGTGTAAAATGTCATATTGCTTATGACTCCCATAAAATAGACTACGGTCTAAAGAGATTATTGGAAGGATCAATACCAAACGCCGCAACGGGGAGGCTGGTGAGGTGCTGATGAGACACACAGCAGTAGCTGAGTTTCCCCTCTACGTTTTTGAACGTTTAATATGTATGAAGCTAATAGTGCATCTTCAATCATTTTAATTTGTAAAATGAAAATGAAGTATCTTCTCAATTATGAATAGGTACAACACTCTGAGAAAAAGGTATGTAGATTTTGACTGTAGGGGGTATTCATTTTAATTCTTCACTTCATAAAATATTTAGAAAATCAGAAATTATTTTAACAAATCACTTTCAAGTTCTTCTACCTTGCTTTAAAGGATAGTTTGGATAATGACTTCGCCAATAAAGGCTTTTAAAGCATGAAACTTTTATTTTAAATTACTGTACTATAGAACCAAAATATTCCAGAAATTAAAATAAAATTATTAGTAAAGGAAGAAGAGAAAGATACTATTTCTTACAATGTCTTTTGAAGTTTCATAAAGGACAGAAATCATTGTGCAAAAATTTTGAAGTCTGTCATAGAAATTGCTACATTTAAAAACAAATAAAATCAAAACTGATTCTATTCAATAGCTTAATGTAGTTCCAAAATGTTCAGTAAAAATGATCACTAGGTTTGCAAAGTTCTTCATGACCAGAGCCTATAATTTTATAAAATTTCTATGTTAAAGAATGTTGAATGATTTTGGGAAAATACCTTTTATAAAAGTTTTACTATCACCTTTAAAGTACTGCTGTAAATCATTGTTTGATGATTGACTTTTTGTATGGTAATTGACCTGAGCCAATTAATAAATACATGATGAATATGCTAATTTGTTACAATGCTTTCATTTAATGGATTTATAACAGAACACATAAAGAAAACCATGCATTTACTCGTTAACATGTCCAATAAAAATTCACCTTTCCTTACACTACAATGAGTTTTAAAGAAAAGCATAACAGAAAAGTTTTAAACTCACACAAACCTCTGTACAGAGGGGAAAACCAAATAAAAGATTCCTCTGGTTAACCATTTCCATCTTTATGCTACAGTATATCATTCTACATAGATTTTTAAAAGCTATCTTGAATCTTATTGCAAAATGGAAACAAAACAGGAACTTATTATTGTTCTAACTTTAAACCAGCCCTTCATATCTTTTGTCTGAATAAAAGAAATTACATCCCTTAAATAGAACTAGTTATCGGTCCACCAATGATTTGTGATAATTGTTGAATTGCTCACAACTTACTGAACAGACATAAATTATTATTACTTTCATCCTTTCAAAGTGCCCTAGGATAAAGTCATTTCTTCTATCTCTGGAAATTTAAGTCACTGATAAATATAGTTTCAACTTGAAATTTTACAAGAATATATTTTATCTACTGCAATAATAATCATTTAATACCATCACAGAGCCAACAAAATGTGGAGTTGCAGCATCCCTCAGAAAACCAGAGCAGGCAGTGTGTTCAGGGCCAGTGTATGAGGAGGAAGATTAATGTTCATGGTTCTGATACAATCAGGGAACCAAAGCAGGGATCACCACGAGGTTTAGGCAAGATGAAACCTGAGCTGTGGATAACAAAGCCAGAGGAAGACACATTTCAGTAAGCACACTCCAGTGACAAGAATCTAGGTGTCATCGTGCTGACACATTCCTAGGAGAATGCAGTGCCCTGGATGGTGTCGTAGGTATGCAAAAAGACAAACAGTAACGGCCCCACCAGGCATGTGTCACAGACAACTCATTCTGTGTGCAGTAGCGCACAGTTCTATTACAACTGGTTCTTCTTTTCTGCTTTCTCTACATAATACTGTTCTTATACTTCGTTCTCCTGTGCAATTGCTCATCTCCTTCTACCTTGTGGTATTTTTCACTTTGTCACTGTTACAGTCTTTCCTCTGCGTGACTCTGTTCTGAAGTCACGCGTGCCTGCTATTCTTGCATCTTCTTTAGGCACCTAGGAGAATTCTCTGCATTCATCAGACTGGATCTTTCTGCAATTTCTGTTTCCTCATCTAGCATCAATCATACATTTTTCCTGTTGCTATGGTCCTGGCATTGCCTAAGAAGGCTAGGAATTATCTGGCATGGCTGACAAATAATGTCCAGTTCTGCAAAGCCAGAACCCTTTATGAACACTGAGCCATGTAGAGCACTCAGTACATCTTTCCAATTGCTGCCTCTGGCTCCTATTCTGTTTTCCAAATTCAAGACTGGCTGAAACAATTCCTATAGCATACCTCCTCTTCTACCCCATGACACCCACTCGCATGCTCAGTATGCGGTAAATAAATGATCTGCTATGGAAAACTGTCAGAGGTGCTACTTCAACACGTGGTCTAGTTGAGGGGAACAGACCACAAGTTCAATAATTACAGTGTGCTTTAAATGGAGCCAGAATAGGTAGTTCAGAATGTCTGTCTACCATATACTAAAAGGCCTTTGAAGGTTTCCTGAAGGAAGAGAAGTGGAAGATAATACAAATAAAAGGAGAAAAAGAGGCAGAAATGAACACTGCAGACAAAAGAAAACATGTATAAAGTCTAAAGGCAAAATGAAACATTCATAAGTCTGCATGTTGATGTTGCAAAGAATACTAGGAGGAATTTTATTTTTATTTTATTTTTTGAGACAGGGTCTTGCTATGCACTTCAGGCTGGCCTTGAACTCCTTTTGTAGCCCAGTCTTGCAACAATCCTCCTGCCTCAGCCTCCCAAGTGCTCAGATTACAGGAGTGTGCCTGCCAGAGATTTTATACTTCTACATTTAATCTTCACTGATCACTTTACATCACTTAGAAATAAACAAGTACATGCTTGTGTTAAGAATATAAATCATTAAGCACACAGTAGCATTATGAACATGAGTCATTAAGTATATTTTATTTAATAAGATCATGGACATGCAGGATTTTTAATAATTCATTTGACACATCTTCCTAAAAAGTTTAATGATTTACAGTTGTTCTCTGCTTAAAGGTATGCAATAAAGATAATGGGCCACTACAGACTAACCAATTTGCTTTCTAATTTCATTTATTTAATCACTGTACAAATACTTAACAAAATACAACCATCTTCGTCTCATCTTATACAGTGCTTACTCTACTGATGAAAAGAAGAAAACATGCAAAAAAGTAAAAACACTCAATCAACTACGTAACTCTTCAAATAGAAACATCAAAGTCCAAGCACAGCAAGCGATCCACAAACTGAAGAAAATTAAGCCATACAAAAATGTTTATTTAGGAATCATACTGCTGAAATCAAACCAATACTTAAAATTCATGCTAATGAGCAGCATCAGTTAAGTTTCCTTCACAACTTCCTAAATAGGCACAAGTCTCTGATTAACAATTTTCTAGAATTGGACCAAGTTTGTGTGTACAGTCTGTGATACTGGCACCCTGCTGGGAAGCAGTTTAATGTCAGGCTGTGTGCTCGGGCCACAGAAATGAACCATATCCTCTTTCTGTCATGTAATATTAAATGAATTCACTTAGGTCATTTAACCTTTAAGGACTTCACCACTTTCCTGATAAGGACATAAAAATTATAATGACGGTCATGCCCGACATGGGATGTCTGGGGTGTGGATGAGTTAATGCAGTGTAAATTAGTTAGTAGGGGCTCCTAGGACAGTTCCTGGCACTGTCTAAGCATATTACCTACCTGCATCATACTCTTAACTGGAAGGGCTTTTGTTCAGAAGTACCATGAGTTTTGTGTATCACTTTCATTTCTAATGCCCTATGTTGAAAGCTATTTATTGATAAACTGCAGCAGATTTCCAATGATAAAAAACTGATTTCTTCTTTAAAATATTCTGCCTGTTTATAGAGCAACAGCCATTTTCTTTGATATTAGACACTCATGCAGCTATTCATAAAAAGAATCATGACTTCCACTGAGATGGCTGCCCAGTGCCTCAGTAATCAAGGCCGACACTTCCTCCCCTTTTGTGGCAGCTCCCCGCCCCTCACGGCAGCTCTAGTGTGTACCCTGAAAAGAGCCCCAAGCCCAGTCCATGTGGAGCGAGGCTGCTTCCTACTCCAGTAGGATTTCCGATATGGGCAGTTCTGAATGGGTCACAGACAGACATGGCTGGAGCTGCTGGACAGAGGAAATTTATATCATGAGCACCTGAAACTTGTATCATGGTAACTCTGGAAACAAATTCGGTTCTGTCAACCAGAAATGTTACCATCACGTTCCATGTACCTTTTACACAAGGACACGTGTACTAATACGTTTCTGTGTATCCCGTGTGTACTTTAAGACAATTTACGACAGCGGTACCTTCAGAATGCAGGGTCTGTACCTTCACCGTAACCTGTCTGTGTTATGTGCAGGTTTAGTAAGGGTTTATGAACATAGGAGTTGTTTTCTGTCCTGCCTCCGATTTCCAAAAGATCCGTCTGTGGCTCATCCCCTCCAAACTGCTCTACCCAGCGGTGCAGAGCGCCACCTGTGGTGGGCGGCAGCACCCGTTCTCCCCACTGGACGGTGCGCAAGGCACCTGGTCTCTAGGTGCAGTACTTGGACAAAAGGGAGGCAGCAACCCTGAGCACAGAATTACCTCTAAAAACCAAACTCTGCCTTAGAAGCAGAAAATAGCGACCCACGGTACAGCCTGGGAATCACAAATCATGAGTAGGTGCACTTGCTCTAACGTACAAGATACAAAATCTATTAGCTGTTTATCATTTAAAAAATAATTTACTCTCCATCTGTCTGTGGCTGTGTCTCAATTGTTTCTAAACCAAGTAAGTAGAATATTTATTTACTGATCTAATCTCAATGCTTAGCTCTTTAACAAAAAATAGCTTTAAATGTAAGAAACGTATCAAAAATACATGGGACTTAGAAGATTTTAAGGTCCTCATTGAGAAAACGGAACCTCTACAAACGACCACTTTTGCACTATTATTTTTGGTATGTTTCTTGATCATTATAAATTCATGAAATCTTTAATCTTGATGTTAGACAACTGACAAAGATGTCATTTTGTACTTAATAATAAATGTTAAAAATAAATGGAATAAGTCATTTATACAAGCAATGAACCTTAAGCTTCAAGTATGATTCTTTAGTCACTTAAATGCTGAGGACATCTTGCTAATCATCTGTCCGTGGGAGGACCCTGTGGTGCACACTGCGAGGAGGTATGGGCTTCAGCAGTGCTCACCCCTCGCTGATTAGACTTTCCACTTCAAAAATCCAAGAGAAAATGTTAAATTTTGGGAATGAATGCATAAAAATGCAAATGTGAGTTCATTTCTATCTATACTTAGCATATAATGGAGTAAAGTTTTTTCATGTGGCTGACATAGCATTTTGTACCTTATCAACCACCATTAAAATGCATTAAATGATTTTAGCAATGATGAGAAACTGACCTGCCCAGTGCTCCAGTGTTCCTAATCATGTCTAATTTCTTTGCCAAATGAAGAACAGCTTAATTATCTAAGTACTAACTTCAGATGTTCTGAGCTTTTTTAAAAGGAGATATTAATTAGCTTCACCTCTTAATCTCATAAATGCCTGTATCGTGGTGAACTACCTGTGACATGTTCAGGCTTTCCCTTCACATGCAGGGCTGAGGTACGGGCCGCTGCTGGGCGGATAATATCTTACGTTCCCTTTCGTCCATTAGCTCCACAGAAGAAATCTGCAATGCTTTCCAGGATTCTTCATCTTAAAATGTCTACCAAAGCTAGAAACTGAGTGTTTAGTCAAGCTCTTTAAAAAATGTGCTATGTAACTCCAAAGAAAAATACTTCGATATCTACCTGGGTCCATAAATAAATAAATACACAAATACATAAAGTGATAAATTTGCAGTGACAAATAAACTTTTCACAACATTAAGAATTTAGATAGTGCCATACATTTGAGAAAATCAAACCTGTTTCTTGCAAACACTGTGAACATTTGCCAGACTATAGCTCCTGGGCCACAGGGCAGGTGAGAGATGCAAACAGAGAGGAGGGCAGGCCCCAGTCCAGAGGGAAGGCCTCGGTGCCACGTT
>PVJX010009977.1:0-58824 GCA_004027295.1 Dolichotis patagonum
CAAGAAGACACAGACAGAAGAATGGAGGAACACAAAAGGAGAGAAACATTTAATGAAGAATACAAAAAAAAAACCCTAGAATTCATGAAGCAAATTCAAAGAGATTATCAGGAAACTAAAGACTCCATAGAAAGCTGGCAAAACTGCTTGAAAGAAACCAAAGATAGACTATCAAAAATTGAACACAGGCTTGCAATGTGTGATCATGAAAGGGAAGATCTATTAAAAATAACAAGGGAGCAGGCAGTAAAGATACAAAGACTGGAAGATGACAAGAGGATCTATAACTTAAGAATAAAGCATGTGAATGAAGAAGCAGGAGTCAAAACAGAGGAATTACAAAGGCTATTCACAGAAATTATTAAGGAAAATTTCCCAAGCATAGAAAAAGGAAATGATATGCAGATGTATGAAGCATGCAGAACTCCAGCCACCTACAACCCAAACAAAGCTACACCCAGACACATAATAATAAAGATCCCAGAAATTCAGTACAAGAACAGAATATTAAAAGCCATCAGAGAAAAGAAACAGATCACCTATAAAGGAAAACCCATCAAAATCATGGTAGACTTCTCGACACAGACCATCAGGTCAAGAAGAGCATGGAGTGAAGTAATTCAAGCCCTGAAGGAAAACAACCTCCAGCCCAGAATGACGTATCCTGCAAAATTCTCTCTAGAAATTAATGGAGAAGCAAGAAGCTTCCATGACAAAGAGGAACTGAGAGAATTTGTGACCACCAATCCAACTCTACAAAAAATACTGAAGGACATTTTAGAGAGAGAGAACAAGAATACGAGCATTTCAGGAACAGTGGCAGAGAGGCCTCAGTGAATGGGGCAGACAGTGGAGTGGAAGAGAAAAATAAACAACCAATGGCAGAAAAACAGAATATCAGAAATAAGGCAGAGAAGATTGGCTGTAATCTCTATTATAGATGGCCTTGAAATAGTAACAGAGAGAAACACAGGCAGAGTAGATCAGGAGATAGGGTCCATTGAGATGCTCTATATAGGGAGGCAGTGGGACCCAAAACAAGCAGTGCACCCCATGGGAGTGAAAGGGGAGGAATTGTCTAAAAAAGGAAGGCAGAGGATATTGTTAATTGGGTAACAAGATTTAAAATTTACATTATTCTCATCACTCAGCTTGTATGGATTACATGCTGTTCCAGTTTGTCTACTTACGCTAGACTTGACATGGTCAGCTATCCCAAAAATAAGAGGACATATTATGGTAATCAACCCTAATTTCCTATCAACTTAATCTGAAGCCCTTTATGACTTATACTGTCTTATTATGGCTGATCTTATTTGAGTCTGGTTTGTTAGATTGCTACTTTGTATTGACTGATTTTATTTAAATCTGTTATGTTGATAGCATCAAGTCTAAGAGTATAGGCAACTACACTGAAGATGACAAGATTCACTAAGATATCCACTCTGGTTAGATTATTACTGGCTTTTGAAGTCTTATCATGTCTCCAATGATTTGTTTTTATTAATGTTGTTATATACTGCTGAGACATCATGGTAACCATTGTAGATCACCTTGTATTGCGGTTATATATGACTTTTTTGCTTCTAGGAATTGTTTTGTTTTATCTTGCTTTGCTTTGTTTTTACCTCTAATACAGAAATGATAGATATACATGGAGAGACTCATGCATGTGTAGAGCTTATAAACAGTTTACAAGAACCAACTATATAACACATGTTGAAATGAACAACTACTTTGAAGAAAAAGAGACACTACAGTACCCAGTGCTGATTCCATAATGTCATGATGTGAAATCCAGCAAAATTATCATTCTTTGTTCAAAGTGATTTTAGCTTGTTTTATTTTGTTTAAGTTCAACACACATGAAGGTATGGACAGCTGTTTTGAGGAGAATGAGAGACACTGTGACAGCCATTCTCAGCTTCCCTATTTTCTGGTCTTGAAGACCTGAAACACCCTCCTCGTCCCACTCAGATCAATTCCATACTATGTTGTTTCATGTGAATTCCCTGTATGTGACAATATGGACAACTATTTGGAAGAAAACAACAGTCAATATGATAGAGAGTGAATATCTCCGATTGTCTAGTTTTGGAATTTATGTCCCTTACATTGCTTTCTTGTGATCCGCTTTGCTCTGTTTTGTTGTGTTTAATTTTACCCTTTCGATGTAATTGAATGTATATTTGAGTGGGTAAGATGGATGACCATATTGCTGGGGGTTTTTTGTCAGATCATGGAACAGAACTGATAACAGACTCACTGTTTGAATGTCTACTTTACACATTTTAACTTTATAATTTGAACAACTATTTCCAAGAAGTTAGTATGTAATTTGTCAAGTAATAATCTCTTAGGTTTTTTTTTTGTTATTTTTCTTTTCCTTTTTTCCTTGGAATTCTGTATTTTTGCTACCCTTTATTCTGCTTTGTTTTGTTTTCTTTCTTCTCTTTAAATTAAAAAAAAATACTATGTAACTATGGGCATAAGACCACAACTAAGGATTTTTCAGTGGCAATATTAATTACATCTAATTTATACCTTATGAGTTAATTTAAAATAGGAACTGAGTATACTGTGGCTCCATTATTTTATTACAACTATAGTATAGATAAGCATGTAGAATTTAAAGAGCTAAATATCCCATAAAAAGATTGAGATACATAAATGGGAAAATTATGAGACAATGTCAAGCCTGATTGAAAACAAAGCTTCTCTACTGACCACTACACTACATCGCCCTTCAAGAGCCGGGCATGCTGGGAAAGTATCGGTGATCAGGAGAGAAAGAGACAGAACAGAGAATGAAATAAAATGGGACTTAACTCCTTATGTTTCTGTTGTTGTTATTTTCAACTAGCAAGCAGCAGAGTGGTATAAAGGCAAAGGGAAGATCAGCTAAACTAAAGCAGGAATTATGGCATCTGAGCTGACATCTCAGCTTGCTTTTCCACAAAGAGAAAAGTTAGTGATATGATAGCCTTCATGTCTTGGTTACTTTTCTCTCATTGCTGAGATGAAATACCCAACACCCAAAATTAAGGAAATAAGGTTTATTTAGCTTACAATTTGTGGAGGTTTCAGTCCATACTCAGCTGGCTCCAAGGCAGGATGGCATGGTACGGGGGCAACACTTCAAGGCAGCAGCCAGCAAAAGCAGCCAGAGCAAAAGGGTGGAGAGCAAGCCTCTTTTCCTCTCTTATATTGTACACACTCCCACCCTCCAGGGCAGGTGTAGCGCTCACAAAATCTCCTTGCCCTCCTCTGGCACAGGAGGAGGATATATACAAAGTAAAACCCTGGCTCCCTGCTGAGTATCTTAGTCAAACTGTTAAACTCAAGCTGACACCATGTATCAATCGTAACACCTCACAAAGGGGCTGTCTGAACTTCTGGGCAGCTTGTGGAAAAGTTGAGGCAACAGCTGTGTGGTCCTCTGAAAACTTCTCAGCCTTTGCTGGGAAGCTGCCTTCCTCCTTCCCATGTCTGGGTTGTCATGCAGTTGTGTTCTCTGAGGGACAGAATGGAAAATTATCACACACACTTGGCAAAAACTGGAGACAGTCTATCCTGGTGAACACCGTGGAGGAGTCTATTTAGAATTTTAATATCTCTTTTTAAAAAGATCACACTGCCTTGGGTGCGGTTATAGTGTTCTTGAGGTCTTTTACTCCCCTGGTGGCATAACACCAAGGAAAGTTATTTCCAGAACTGGGGAAAGTAGGAGAGGAAGAGGGCTTCAAAAGCCGATGAATCGCAGATTTGGCAGAAGATGAGCTGAGGTCCTCAAACAGAGTTGAGATTGAACTCTCGCAAATACTCTTCTCCAGCTTCCAAGTTTCTGACTTACTGAAGTGATTGCTCCTTCTTGAAGTTCCAGTGAAAGCTTCAAATCCAAGGTGCCCATCCTGAGATACTGTACCAAATACAGGGATATGTTAGAGCTGCTGATGCTCTTTTGCACTAATCGCAGTTCCTTTGTTATAGGGGTTGAGGCCCAAATAAAAGGAAAAAGAGCAAGGGAGGAGAGAGCAGTACAATTTTCTTTTGGGCAATTAAAGGACAGAGGCGACTCTGAAATTCCTGCTTCTCCTTGACTCTCCCTTGGGAAGGAGGTTAAATTCTAAAGGAAGAGAAAGCAAGAAAGCAAGAAAGAAAGAAAGCAAGAAAGCAAGAAAGCAAGAAAGATCTCTCGCACTTTTACTTATTCATTGAGCCTACATAGAGCGGTGTCTGAGGCTCTGGTTGTATACTGAAATGGCTTCTTGGATACTTTTTACCTCCCTGAGTTCACGAATGAATGTGCTCAGGATCAAAGACAGTGTGAGAATGGGTGCTAGCTCAGAAGAGGAGACTATTCCAATATTATTCCTAGCAAATGTGAACACAGGCACCATGCGTGGGCCGCTGCCGGAGTGGGAGCAGCCAGACCCAAGCCTCTCTCTCTCTGTGAGTCAGCGCCATTCCAGGACTGCAGAGGGAGAGAACCAGGCCTCACCAGGAAGCGATCCCCACCTGGAAACCGTATCATTTCACTATTTCGCTGGGTTGGGTTTTATTCCCTTCTGTTTTGATGGCATGAGCAGCTATTTAAAAGATAGCGCGACATATTATGGTAGCCATTTTTTATTTACTATTGTCTTGTTTTGAAGTCCTTTACTGCATTCATTGTTTTACTTTTACTGTTTCTATTCTCTTCTGTTCTGTTCAATTTTTACTATGTCCAAAGGTATCTGCAGCTATTTTGAAGACAGCAAAAGACATTATGGTAGCTGTTATTGATATTGTAAGGTTCTGAAGTCCTGTATCACTTACACTGACTTACTTTGATTGGTTTTATTCTATTTTCCTTGGGTTTCTCTTCTTTAAAATAAAAAAAAATTATAAAGAGAACACAGGCAGGCATGTGAAGTGAAAGTTAGAAATCTGCTGGTTATTTGGGGTGAAGACAGACACTCTATTTTTGCCCTTGGAGTGAGCAGGCCTGCATTCCATAAGTCAAAGGCACATATCCTTTGGAACTCAGACAATGAACCAGCAACTGGCTGCAGTGTTGGAGGTAAGCCTGGCTGCACTGGACTTACTGAGAATGGATGAAGGTCCACAGTCTACGGGAGATTTGAGCAATTTTCAGATTTCACTTTACAGGTTCACTTTAACCTCAGATCTCTAAGAGGTAATTTAGCACTGAGAAGTGGTTTGGCTCTATAGTGAAAAATTCATTATCTTACAGAATTCAGAGCTAAATGGATAAAAAAATAATTTCACAGGTAAATCTGTCTCCAGTTTTGTGGAGAACTACAAAGGAAATAAGAGTAACATACATGTAGCTCCTGACTTTGTCCCTTAGAGGACAAAGAAGGAAAGATGAATGTTGGTAGCAATGAGCACCCTCAGTGGACAGATTTGGGCTTCTAAATACCAGTCTCCAAGAAGAGGAGCCAGGAATCCATGGAGAAGTAGCTGTTTGTAGAGCTGGGGAAATCAAGACAAAAATGAGCATAGAACAGGTCCTAGTACCAAAGATGGGCCGTATAAAATGGACAGAGGAGTCATCTTTAAGGGCTTGTCCTGTGCCCAACCTGGGACAATATAGGCAGGAAATAAATAATATCAAAAGATTGAAAGTTATTGAATAAACAGCAAACCCTAACAACAGAAATAAATGTGCATGCATTTGACTCTTTTAGATGTCATGCATAAGGGAAATCACACAGTATTTTTCTTTGTATGTGGCTTAATTCACTTAGTATAATGCCTGATGCAAATGGTGAGATCTTTACAAGGCTGAGTGTAATTCTATTGCATATCTATACTTCAGCTTCTTTATCTGTCCATCTGCCAATTTGCACATCCATTGTTTCTGAATCTCGACTGCTGTAAATAGTGCCCCTGTGAACCAGCAGTATAGATATCTTTACAAGATGGAGAATTTATTTCCTTTGAGTACACACCCAGAAGAGGAACTTTTGTGGCCATATGGTAGATCTATTTTTAATTTCTTTAGGAACCTCCATACTGCTTTCCATAACGGCTGCACCCAGCCACATTCTCACCAACGATGTTAAGAGTCCTTTTTTCCTCTGCACCTTGGCTAGCACTTATTTATTTTCTCCTGGATAAAAGCCATCCTGTCAGATATGAGATAATATCTAATTGTAGTTTTGATTTGCATTTCCCTAGTCATTAGTCATACTGAACAGTTTTTAAAAATAGCTGTTGTCTCTTTTGATGTCTTTGTTGGAGAAATGTCTGTCCAGGTCCTTTGTTCCATTTTTAAGAGTTTTTTTTTTTTTTTTTTTTTTGCTATTGAGTCGAGTTCCTTATATATTTCAGATGTTAACCCTGGATCAGATATATACTCAAGACCTTTTCTCCCAATTTTTAGGTTACCGTGTTATTTTTTTAAAGAGTCAAGTACATAAAAACAGAGAATAAAGCAATTTTTATCAGGGTTAGGGGTCAGGGAGAAAGAAGATACAGATCAAAAGGCAAAAAGCTGCAGTTATTGAGGATAAGTCAGTCTGGAGATGCAATGTACAACATGAGAACTCTAGTAAACTGTATTTTATTATATACTGATAATTTGCCAGGAAAGATTGCCGTACCAAAAAAAGGACTGTAAAAGAAAACTAAGTGTATGTATATCAGGCTACGTGTATGAAAATATTAGTATACTTTTAATCATACACAAAATAAAACAAATGCATAGGCTGACATTTTGGTGAAGAAAGGAATCATGGTAGGCAGAACAATGCCCTCCCCAAAAGACGCCCATGTCTGATACCCAGGATCTGTGTGTATGTGCTGTGGTCATTGACCTCAGTCCTCCTGACAGTAGCCATCCCCCACCAAGCATCGGAGGTAGCTGTTTCCTCCATCTGGAATATTTCAAGGTAAATCAAGAACAGTAACTTGGTGGCCCTGTCCGTACCTGCATCCATTCGTCTTCCACGACGTACCTGCGCAGCGCGCTCTGTCTGGATACGGTTCTTAGACTTCACACACCAGCAACCACGCCATGCCACAGCTGCTTCACCAGAAGACAGACATAAAGACAGAGGATGCAACCCATCCAACAGAAGACTCTTATGTATTCCCAAAATCGCACCTTCGGAGGAGAGGGAGAGGAAAAGAGCCTTTCACATGGCCAGGCACCAGGTGCCCTCTGACTGCTTATACAATTTCTGGCTCAAAATAAAGACACTCTCCAAAACCATTCCCACCCTCTTGTGGGAGAGATACTTTTTGCTAGGTCATTCTAATCTCCTCAGTGGTATTTACCATTGCTTGAGAATACCTTGTTCATGTATTTTTCCCTTTTATTATATGTTACACTTTATAACTTGTTTATGGGTTGGAGGAAGGAAGGAAAGAAAGAAGGAAAGGAGGGAGGGAGGGAAGGAGGGAGAGAAGGAAGGAAGGAAGGAAGGAAGGAAGGAAGGAAGGAAGGAAGGAAGGAAGGAAGGAGAGAGAAGTTGAGCCATAAACTGTGTGCAGGTTCTCGTCATAGCTGATTAAATTTCATGGACTATCAGTAAAAGAGTAACTATACAGATCATTCTCCTTTATCTATGTATATAAAATTTTTCCTTTTGCTCTGAAGTATGGCTCTTTGTACTATTTCAAATCCATCTTTTTTAAAAAGCTCTCCCACTGGGGTATCTTTAACAGCAACTCCAACAGCTCTCCAACTTTCTGTAGCCACAGATTGTCATCTTCACACAAAACCTTGTCCAGAGGTTTCCTGGAGCAGTTTTGGGGGAGCCCAGGGTGACAGGCCGCAGAACGGCCCAGATGTTCATCTACTCAGCACCCCGTCACCTGCGTTCCCGCAGCACCCTGAGCTGCCACTTACATTCATGGGGAGCAGCCTGGAAAACACTGCCACACTGAAATTCAGAACTTCACTTTCAAGACACAAAAGACTTTTTAAAAACTGCTGTGTCTGCAGTTTCACATTACGCTTCCACTTTATTCCAAATGGTTATGGTTTGATTACGAGTCCACTCAATTGGGTGGCTCTGCTATGCTTTTATATAATTAGCTAACAGAAGGACTGAATACCAACAAGGTTCGTCTTAGCCATCAGTTTGTATAATTGTTCTAGGCAGCACCCCAGTACTACTGAAATACTGACTTTTTAAAAACTTTTATGCAAATTGCATGTACAGTAATCCATGATATACATTAGCGTTAGTTGTTCTTCAATTTGAGGAAATGCTGATTTAAAACATAATCTAACAAATTATTCAGTCAAGCATAATAAGAACAAAATTCTTCTTCCCATAAAATTTTCCGAGACATTTGGACAAAGACAGCAATACTTAAGTGAAATTTGCTGAAAAACCTCTAGCTCACATTACTTTCTTTTTCCTTCCCAAAATACTCTATCACGAGGTATACTGACCATCCATTAAAAAGAATCTATCTAATGCAATCTTTAACAAACTTTTCTGGAGCTGCAATGATTTCCTCAAAGCCCACAGCATGAATTTTTTAAAACGAATCTGATGCCATTAAAAAGTGATGGATTGACTGCCCTGGAGACTGAAGTCTTCCAGTCAACCACAACCCGGGTGTGGCACAGACAGAGGCAATGTGGATCCTCCCAACTGCCCTCCACCTCACGCTCACACAGGAAGCCCTTCCAGGGAAGAGCAGGCACTGTGGTCCACACTGCTGGATGACCCACGGCCACGTCAGGATGCGACTTCTTTGTGTACACGTCTTTTTGGTTTTTGTTTTTCGAGACAGGGTCTCACTGTGTGGTCCAGGTTGGTTTTGAGCTTATGATGAATCTCCTGCCTCAGCCTCCCAAGTGCTGGGAGTACACGCACATGCCAACACACCGGACTGCAACTTCTTATCCATGTGAAGGAGCAGACATGCATGTCTCACTGTAGGGGCCTTTCTAACCCTGGTGCCCTTTGCGCTGCCCATGCCCAGATCAAACCCAAGCGCTCAAGGTCCGTGGCTTCTCAGCAAATACCAAAGCTAACACAGAACGATGATCACACAGAGCATTCACAGCAGCTGGGCCAGGCACAGAGGAAGATAATGCTCAAAGTGAACCTTGCCAAAGATATTAGAGCTGCAAGCTTTTCTAACAGAAATACTTGCTTAGAATCATGGTTGGACACTGAAGCAGGAGTATCACAAGTTTGAGGCAGCCTGGGCAACTCAGTGAGGTCGTGTCTCAAAATAAAAATTGTGAAAGAGCTGCAGCTCAGAGGTAGGGTACTTACCCAGCATGCAACTCTGGTAACTAGGAAGAGAGAGAGAGAGAGAGAGAGAGAGAGAGAGAGAGAGAGAGAGAGAGAGAGAGAGAGAAGGAAAGAAAGAAAGAAAGAAAGAAAGAAAGAAAGAAAGAAAGAAAGAAAGAAAGAAAAGAAAAGAAAGAAGGAACCTACTTTTAATTCCAAAGATGTTAGATGACTGAATCACATGGATAAGATGTCAAATTTACCAACAGTTAGAGCTGAGTGCTCCACACAAGGGCTTCTGAGCCTCAGCATTATCGACATCTCCTTTGGGAAATGCTCTGCTGTGTAGCTGTCTTGTGTACTCTAAGATGTTTAACAGCATCCCTGGCCTCTGCCCACTAGATGCCAGTAGCCACTTCCCAGTTACCACAACCAAAACCATCTCTAGACATGGCCCTGTGTCCCCTGGAGGCCGAAATCACTCCCCGTTGAATCTCTGCTCTCCATACCTTGGTTCCAGTTCTGGTACAACCCAAGATGGCCACCGTTTTGTAAATTTTTTATTTCCCTTTCTACATTTCTCATCTTTTACCCTCAGCCCTAGAAGAATCATTTCAAACTCATGCTTTTACAGATGCGCCGTCACACATGTAACAGGCTGGGTGGAATTCGGTGGAGAGCAGTGAACCATGCGTGGCTTCCTGGATTTTCTCGGGGTGCCCGCCTGCTTTGGGGCTGCCTCAGTGATGCTCCAGCTCCACTGCAGAGCAGCTGGCTGGAGGGGATCTGATGAGAACCACAGTGTTTGGCTCATGGGTCATGATTTACACCCCCTGGATACTGGATTTTACTTTGTTATATCTGTCTATTAGACTCTGCCTTCCTCCTCCCCTTTCTTCGAATGAAAAGCAGATTATTTAGTGCACAATCTGAAAATCTGTTGGTTATTAAATTTTCCTTTTCGTTTAGTTTTGAAGCTTTTATGCCTTTGAAACTTATTTACATGCTGTATATATTAAATAAAATGTAATCCATAGTACTCACAGGATTCAGAAAATGATGAGGTACTCTTCCCATGGTCTCAAAGCAGACTCTGACTCCTCAAAAGACAGAAACGTACAGCGCTGGTTACAACGTAAGAATACAGCTCCACCAAAGAAGCTGCTTGCACTGATACTCAGGAAGCATAGAAAACGCAGAAGAAATGATTCATGTTCAAGTGATCTACACATTAAGTCAGCATTAAATGCAGTACTGCATGGGCTGGGGATTTAGCTCAGTGGTTTAAGTGCCTGCCTGGCAAGCGCAAGGTCGTGAGTTCGATCCCCGGTACAAAAAAAAAAAAAAAAAAAAAAAAGTTATGAGATGCCAACAAGAAAACTAAAAATACTTGTTTATTATGATACGTATTATATATTTATATTTTGTTTTGTTTAGAACATACTTAAACCAAAAAAGACAATAAAAGCCACAATATTATATTTTCAATCACATTTTCTTTAAAACTAAGTCAACTTTAACATTTATAAAAAAGAGTATGCATTTATTTATATAGTCCTTAGTAAAATGCATGATTACTTTAGTGGCTATGACTTCCATGTACCATATTCTGTACCTACTGTCACTGGAATTGTGATGTAAGATTTTATTCATTATTTAACATTCTCAAAAGTTTGGAACAGTACGTATACTTAATCCACTCGGCAGAAGGAAAGAAAGGTTCAAAGAGATTAATTTTTCCAAAGTCACGTGGCAATCAAGTGGCAGGATTGGAATTTGAGCCCCTGTGGATGGGCCTATTGCAGCTCCTTTAGCATTTTTATTTTTATGTCAGTTTTTTAAATGTTTTTAATGAGTGCATAATGATTGTACGTCTGTCTGGAGGGCCATATGGTATTTTGATACATGTCTGCACTGCACAATGTTCAAATCGGGGTAAACATATCCATCTCCCCAAACATGTATCATTCTCTTGCAGTGAGAAAATCCCAAAGTCTTCCTTCTGGCTCTTTTAAAATACACAGTACGTTAGCTTTATCTAGAGTCACCTGACTCTAACAGAGTGCTTTAATTTTCCTAGCTGTAACTTCATATTCATTGATCAATAGTTTCCCGTCCCATCTGTACCTATGGTTTGGCTCTCCTAATTTTCAGAGAGAGCCTACTCTCAAACTCACGGAGATTAATAGTTAGAGTACTGCTTTGGTCAGAAAGCAGCAGGGAACAAGGGCTGCAGGAGTCTGGTCCATAGCCGACTTTCTGGTGCTCTCTTGTTCCCCTAATCTACCACTCTGAGGACTCCAGCCACACCTCTCACTGCCGCCACCTCAAGTTCCATGCCTGTGAGTTCCCCGCTGTCCCTGCAGCATCCTGCACATGTCCAGCATCTGTCAGGCTCATGTGTCCAGTTTTCAACATATTTACCAGGCACCTGCATCTCCTACAGGTGCTGGAAAGACCTTGCTGAGTGAGAAAGCTTCACCCTCATCTCACTGGGAAGCGACAGGCAGGAAGGAAGAGAGCATTGTGTATGTCAGATTGTGATGAAGCCTTTGGCAATGGAAATTACAGTAGGAGAGACATCAACGAGTGCTGGAATAGAGGAAGGTCCTGGAAGTTTTAAAAGGGTAGCGAAGAAAGCCCCGCTGACATGGCAGGCTTTGAGCAAAACCCACACAGGTGAGAGGGAGGCCGCGCTAAGGTGGCCCTCGTGGCTGACACTGCATGAATATAGCAGAGAACAGTACCTGTCTTCGTTGTTTTTCTCATTGCTGGGTCAAAATACCTGATACCCGAAGTTAAAGTAGGAAAGGGTTATTTAGCTCACAGTTTGTAGCAGTTTCCATCTGCAGCAGTTGGTTCTAAGGCAGAGCAGCATGGCGGAGGAGAAGCGGCCCACGGTGGGGCAGACAGACAGCAGCGGAAGCAGGAAGCCTTCTGGATTTATAGCCGCTCAGGCTGTAAGCCTCTTGGGTGGTTTCACTCACACCCAGAGCGGGCCTTCCCATTACCCAGTCCCAGAACTGTGCTGAACCAACCAATAGACTAATCCAGTGCCACACTCCCACGATCCAGCCACCTCCTAAAAGCCCCATCTGTGAGAGCATGAGGCTTTGGGGGGACGTCTAGACACAAGCCGTAACGGTACCCTTGAACAGACAAGGGCCAGGAGAGGGGCATTACATAGAAGCTTCTTATTATGGCAACTTTGGGATGCCTGGCACATTTACTGTGGACTTTTTCTGTGCCTTTGGTAACTTAGAGACAACATCTTACGTAATGGCTTAGTCCATTCCTGCTGCTATAACACAGTGCCTGAGCCTGAGTAATTTATAAACAACAGGAATTCATTTCTCACAATATAAGAGGCTGGCAAGTCCGAAATCAAGGTACCTACTTATTTAGCATCTGGTGAGCATTTGTTGTCTCCTTCTAAAATGGAGGCACTGCTTCCTCCATGGAGGATAAACAGGGCCGAAGCAATGAAAGAAAACTAACCCACTCCCTTAAGCCATCTTCGAGCAACCCTAATGCCATCTAGGATGGCTTTGCTTTCTTGGATTCACCACCTCCTAAAATGTCCCTCTCTTAATAATTTCACACCAGCAATTAAGTTTATCTGTAGAGATTTGGGAAGATCCAATTAGACCATAGCACATGGTAGACTGAACTTTACCCAAAGGGTCAAAGAGCTCCAGGAAGTATGAAAGACTATGCAGAGGGGCACCTGGTCCAAACGGGACTCAGTCATGAGGACTGTTGTCATCAGGAATACGACACCAAGACCTAACATCACTTATCCCTGGGCCAGCTGTGCCTTGCAGGCCCTCAGAGCAGCGCCATGATTGTCACACAGCACATGTTTCTTGAAGCAGTCAGTAAGAGACACCATTGTAATATGGCCTTTTTGAGGAATATTGTGAACAGCAAAAATCTAAACAGCCACAAGACTTCAGTCCAAGCCCCACCAAGTCTCCCGTCTCCCTGGTGAATCAGAAGCGTGAGTGCACCCTCTCTACTCAGTGCACTCTCTGACCACCACCGGTGTGTTGAAAAATGATGCTTCCAAAATTCTGTTTCCCCAGGATGACTGTATCCTCGTAAGGTTAATGAGGCTCTTCTTGCCTCCGTAATTCTTCCCAGACTTCTCTGACAAGAGCTGCTAATTTAACCGAGCAGAAATAAACTTATATATTAAATTTCCTTAATTGTCACCAGAAAGGATTGCTATCTTTAAATGCAGATGTAAACAAAAAAAAAAAAGAACTTTGTTTAAAAATGAGCCAGAGTTAAGCACAAAAGTGGGGAGGATTTTCCTGTTGGCTTTAACTGGGGAAATGCTGAATATGCAGTGATTTTTTTTACATTAATAATAATAGGAAACAGTAGATAGTGACACCTCAGCACCATTCTAATTTAATGAGAAACAATAAAATAGTTTTCCAAAGGGGCCTATTTAGATCTGAGAAAGGGGGATATTAAAGTTTCAAGATTTATTCTACTTTCGTTAAGGTATGCTGATACACATTTTCTAAGGCTATATTCTACCCACTGATTAGATCTCTCTCTTTATAATTTTCTTACTTGTAAGGGAATTAGATTGGTATTTTCCAGGCCAAATAACTTTTAGACAAAGTATTTAAACTGAATCAATTCATTTCCAGCACAAGTAAGGTATATCAAAGTCCTATATCACTCAGACAGCCCAGTGAGGCAAATTTTTAATATATTTAGGTATTATTAACTACAAAACCACAGCACTCAACTATTAAGAAATGGCTTTTAGGGGAAAAAATGGATATACATAAAATTTCTGCAAAGTACTGTCTTTGAATTAAACGCCCTTTTTCTTTTGTGGTCTTTGTTTATATATGCATTTTTTTCAAATTCATTCCACTAGTTAACAAATACATATCATTACTGCAACATTAAAGCTGTGTGAGGTTAGAGATGGTGGTGGTGACAGCAGTGATGAAGATGATGATAGAAAGAGAAGATGAAATAGCAGTGATAGCAGACCTTAGTTTTTCCCTTTTCTTCAGTGTTGAAGGAACACGGTGCTAAGTACATTCTCTTCCTTGCTTGTCTGAATCCCAACACTCCTATGTGCTAAGATCTGCATTATACCTACCCTCCCCCTGCCTTACACCAACATTTTATGGATGAAGAAGCTGACATGGTGAGATGTTGAGCAACCAAAAGTCATCCACCTAGACCTAGGGAGAAGCAGTATTGGAGTCTATCTCAGGTACTGCTCAAAGGACCCCAAAACTCTTGTGAGAGTAAGACTGGAAATAGGGGAGAAAACATTTTCTAGGGTTTATTAAGCACTTATTATATCCCGGGCTTTGTTTGAAACCCTTTATTCTTATTGTCCTCTTTAGTCCTCATAATGCTTCTCCTCGCGAGGAGACAGCATTGGTGCTCACGCTTTACAGATGGGGAAAACTGAGAAACGAGGAACTTCATATCCATGGACACCAGTCTGGACATGGCAAAGGGTGGATTTGATTAGGGAAGTTTAACCCAAACTCACGCCTAGCACTGCTGTTGTATTCAGATTGTTTAGCACAGCTAAGTCCTCTTCCAAGCTAACACCAAAGGAAGAGTTCTCCACCCTTCAACAGGTCACGCGAGCAGGAGCAAAAAACCACAAAGAGAGTGACGGTAGACCAAAAAAACTGGGAGTAGGGGAGACAGAGGTGGATTCCCACCAAGTCTGGGTGCAGGGCCTTGGAAGAGATCGCACTGATTTTGAAGAAAAGAAAGAAAGAACGAGGCTGTGTGTGCAGTCAGGACACAAAGCTAGGCTGTTTACAGAGGTGCTGAGCACAGGCCCTGCCTTCTAGCAGCAGAATCCTAGCATGAACGCTGGGAGACAGGAGCAGCACAGAGTCCCATGAGCTTTTGGCGAGAGGAGGCCGTGGATTGCAGCCAGTGTTTCCGGTGGAACTGAGTGTCAGTGTGTTGCCTGTCGGGAGAACACCAGCCTTTTGCCAGCTCTTGTCGGATGAGAGAGCTTCTGGAGTCAAAAAGAGTCAGACTCCGGGTGCACACAGCCAGAGCTGCCCTTGAATGAGCTCTCTCTAGAGCTGCTCAGAAGGTGGCACTGAAAGGGGAGATTGAGTGCCGTTCCCCCAGCGAAGGTGTCAGGAAACCCTAGAGATCTTGGACCTCAAGAGGAGCAGCAGGGGGAGAAAAGAGACAGTGCTGAGGACAAAGGTCAGGAGCCACAGGGCCCAGGCTTCTAGAAGGCTTCTGTGCTGAGTCAGAGGGTCCAAAGGGCAAGCAGGAGCCAGTATGAACACCAGCTCCCCTCTAACTGGGCGGGGCCATAGTTGAACATCACTCAGCCTCTCTGCACTTCACTTCCTTCATCTGCACAACAAAGGGATTGCAGTGTTAACGTCCCCAGGACTCATGCTGTGGAGTGTTATCCCTGCTGTGATGGGATTTTGCAGAATGGACCAAGATATGAGAGCTGCACCCTCTAGAGTGGATTGGTGCCTTACAAAAGAGCTGGAGGGGGCTAGCTTAGGATCTTTTTATGCCCTTCCACTTCCTGTCCTGTGAGGACACAGGGTTTCTCTCCTCTTGAGGACTCGGAGTTGGAAGTACCATCTTGGAAGCAAATCAAGATTTTCATCAAGCATCAAATAGATTGGCAGCTTGATCATGGGTTTCCTAGACCCACCTTGTCATGGTTTATGTCAGTGGCTCCCAGGCCTCATGTATTTGCAATGTACATTTGTGACTGGTTCATTGTCTAGTGCTTGGATTGATAGTGTCAGTGCTACACCCTCCTAGGGGGTGGAGCCAGGATGTGATGTAATGGCAGGAAGAAGGTGTGTCTCTCTCTTTTGCCAGTTTCCGCTTTGTTGTTTACAGCCGCCATGAACTGCAGCCCCGCCATGGCACCCTGCCTTGGAGCCAACTGAGTATGGACTGAAACCTCCAAAAACTGTAAGAAATAAACCTTTCCTTTCCCAACTTTGGGCATCAGATATTTTGTCTCAGTGATGAGTAAATGTAACTAAGACATACCTCTACAAAAAGCTGAATTTCTCTTGCTTATTAATTATCAGTCCTAGCCAAACCACAACCTTGCCATGAGT
The DNA here is from genome assembly GCA_004027295.1 of Dolichotis patagonum. NCBI lineage: Eukaryota > Metazoa > Chordata > Mammalia > Rodentia > Caviidae > Dolichotis > Dolichotis patagonum. The sequence goes on from PVJX010009977.1 coordinate 16,325, forward strand.
CAGTGGCAGCCATGCAGAATGGGAAGAGAATCAAGAAGCCAAACCACACCATCACATGAGACAGGCAGTGAGTGGGCTGGGAGACAAGAAGAGCATTGCTCCACCTTCACCCCATGAGCAACCCGCTGATTCAGAGGAACTCAGGCTGAGATGATAGCAACTGAAGTAAAATTTTAAAAAAGTAATGCTTGTTGTTGTTTGACTTTGCAAGCCCAAAGGTGGTAGTCTGAGCATCTATTTGGAGGATAACGATATGCACTATAGCAACCGTGGGGAACTTCCTTTTGTCTTGGTTTTGAAATCCAATGTTTCATTTCATTTTATTGTTTGGTTTTATTCCTGTATCTGGTAACCTGGGCCACTATTTTGAAGTCAACAATACACAATATAACAACTATTGTTAAATTCCTATCATCTTATTTTGAAAACCTATATTGCTATTATTTTTTTGTTGTTGCTGTTGTTGTTTTGCTTTTGTTGTTGTGTTTTTTGCTTCATTTGTACGTTGATTTGTCTGGGGATTTTTCTCTTTAAAATAAAAAAAACCAATTAATCATCAGTCTCAAATATTTTGATGCAGTAGCATGAACAGACTAAGACAAAAGGTAACAATCACCTGACTCCTCAGGGCTGCTCAGATGCTTAATTAGGTCTGTGAAGCTTTCAGCCTTCTGCAGAGGTACCAGGAAGCATGCAATCCATCCGTTCTACCCACAAATATGATCAGTGTTTTTGTTCATCACTGCAAGTAACGACATTTGCATATTTCTCTTTTAAAGGATGCTCACTTACTATTTAATGAAAGTGGAAGGAGGGAGGGAATGAAATCATCAAAGGCGACGGAGTAAATTCCACAAGGCATCTTCTTTTTGTACCCTCATTCTTAACATGCCCCGTGCAAAGGTGCCAGATGGTGGTCCACTCTGGTGGTTGAACATGAGTCCCCGATCAGAGGAGATGCATAAATGAATAAATGGGTTGCAATTTAAGACTTAAGGATAGTTTATAGTCTGGCCAATTCTTGTCCTTGGGGGTTAAATGTCAACCTGATATTTATAGACCATGTTAAGTTTCAGAAGTTGGAGATAGTGACAGGTTTTAACCATATGTTCAGCAGCATGTCTGCACTCCACTGAGAACCCTGCCCTGTGATGCCGTTACTCTGTGCTTCACGCAACCATATCAACAAAGGACTGCAGGAATGACCGGCACCCTTTACTCGCCATGTGCCAGGTCTCATGCAAATTGGTTCTCAGACAGCCTAGGAAGAATGGGTGTAAGTCAGAACCAAGACTACACTGACAGAGGCTCTTTCTCTTTCTCCATCTTCTGCACTGGGGCAACCACCAACTAAATTCTTTCTGTGCAGATTTAAAGACAGCCTCCTGCTAGATAGTTCCTCTTGATTGTTTGTTTAAACTTCATTACATTTATGATAGAATCTGAATTTCTTAAAATGGCCTTTGAGGTCCTGCACACCTATACCTTCTGTTTTCAGTTCCTAAGGCCCTGTCCTCAGCACCCTGCTTTTGCTGGGAGAACCTACTAGCTTGACCTCCTTTGTACCTGCAGTGTGTCCCTTTTGCTTAAAAGACTTCCTCCCTGGATCTTCCTTCTCATGACCAGCTACATAGCTCTAATTCTTGCCAGCCAATCCTGTCTGCAAGGGAGATGATGCATTGCCGGTATGTGCTGGAGCTGGCGTGTCTCTTTCCAAGTCCTAGTCACTCTGCTAGTTTGGAGTTAGCCATCATGGGATCATTCACACCAGAGGAATTAGCAAAGACCGCAAAGCAGGGTTTTTCCCTCAGAGAACCATTGCTGACCATTCGCCAGCAGGCCACTCCTCACTTATATTCTCCATCTGTCACAGTCCAACACATGTCTATCATCCTTAAATCATTTCCCTGTGTACATACATTATGTTAACTGTCTTCTCTTAGTATGCAACCTATGGACAGCAAACATACCATCCAATCCACTTATCACAATATCCCAAACACTTAGAAGCATATGGAGAAGTTTAAAAATTCTTATTGAAAGGATAAATTAACTCAATGAACTCCTTTTAACATTACTTCCTCACTTTAAGATACTGAATTTCCTTGTGGAGATCTTTTGTGGTTAAGTTATTTTTCAACCTAGAATTTTCTAGTAGCTACCACTTCAAGAACGATCAAAACTGACAGTGTATGTCTGCCTTACCAGTCACCAATTAAGAGCGAGAATGATGATTTAAAACATCATTTACCAGTTTCCCTACTTTATAATATCTGTTTGGAAATTGTGAAGAGCTCACCCTTGTCTCTTTTCATTGCAGAGTTCTATGTAGAGAAATATCTCCCTCCTGAAGGGCACTTACTCCCTTTGTGAGGATAACGGGACCATCTGGCCCCATCTATCTTGCTGCAATTTGATCCTGGGTTAATTGCACCTTGTCACTAGCCATGATTGACACTGTATGTTTTCTCTCTTCACCAAGACCAGTTCATTACAGAGACAACTTTTAGAAGACTCAAATTTTTGAAGACCTTTTCCCAGCTTCCTGAAGGGGACCCAGGACTTTTGGGAAATTTTTCTTGGAGATTCCTGAGGTCACTACATCACCCAAAGAAAGCAGATACAGGAGAAGTTGGCCACAAGAAAGAAGAAATCAATCCTGCGGGAAGTTGACAAGCAGCATGTAATGGACAAAGGGAGAACAGAGCAATTAAACAATCATTCTGATTGATTATCCGAGCATGCTAGATAATGTCGATGGGGAAAGACTGCTTAACACAGGCATGGCAGACCTGAAACACATAGATATGGGGTCTCAAACTCGTAGTCCTGGAGACAACGAGTCTGCAGACAAAGTAAATAGCAACAGATGGGGTACAAAGTAAACAGAAGGGAGCACTGTAGCAAAATGAAGTTCTCCTGTTGCCCTTTTAAAGAGGCAAGACATATCCATCCCTGGCAAATTTTTGCAAGTGGAGGAGAGAGAGAGAAAGAGAGAGAAAGAGGGAAAGAGTGAAATGTGAAACCAGCCATGGATATTATCAGTTGCCTCCCAACATTTAATTCTTCCCTTCTTTCATCCTTGAAACCCTCTTCCCCTGTGTGATTCAAGACAAGTTGACAATTTTCCTTCTAATGTCTACATTGGTTTCAGCCTCTTAGGAAAAATTCACTCCTTACCCAGAAATTATTATAAAGATAAGCAAATTAACAAATTCTAGCCAAGGAGACCTGGAGGCCACCTGGGTGACCAGACTGCCAAAGACAGAAACAGAAGGAGGCAGTATTTTTTCTTCTGCACAGATTTGTGTGCAGCTGGGGCAGCAGAAACCGCTGCCACTATCGTGTCTCCTGTGCTTAGCATATTTGAACAATGGGCAGCAAGTCCGCGTAACTCCAGGTCTGGACACAGCCTCTACACTGTGTTATAATAATTTATTACAACATAATACATTTTCTTATTGTTGAAGCCAGTCTGAGTAAGATTTAATCATTGCAGACAAAAGTTCTCCAAGTGACTCACCAATCTTTCAACTTTTGAAGAGATGTGGGGAATGTTATCATTTAGTGCAGCCACCAATTTTTAGATATTGCGTGGAAGAGTCCTTTTGATTAAAACAAGCAGATAAACAAACTTCAGTGGGATGGAGATGGCAAAAGCATGTTTTTTCCAATTCATGAGCTGCCTTTTCCACCTTTATCCCAAATTGCCCAACCCAGGGAGGTTCGAGGTTCCTGCAACTTTTCAGATAGCCTCACTATTAATCAAGAGAGCACCCATGCCTGCCTGACTCTCCAAATTCCCGTTCCTGCATGCTTTAGATACAATATCAATATCAAAATACATCATAGAACGCTGCTCAGCAGAAGAGGGTTGGGACAATTAGACATAAGACCTTCAGAAGTGAAAGGTTTGTTAATTAAGTTTCTTTGCCAGAAAAAAGGTCAGGAAAGTGAAAAAATACTTACCTCAATAAAGTCTAGCAAAACCAATAAACTGAATTAACTGTGTATGTTAACATGGTTATTTCTGCAAACATGATCAGTCTTATCTTCCAACTCTGCTCACAGCTTATTCCTTCTTACAAAACACTCCCTCTTGCCTTCTCTTGCCATCTTATTTTACCTAAAGTTTACTTGGGACTCACTTTAAAGCTACTCTCTTCTAAACAGAGGTTCATAACTAGGAATTCCCAAACCACTTCTTTCTGTGTGATTGACACAGCCAACATGCAGAATCATCTGGAACCATTTGTTGAGTAGCAGAATTCTGATTCCAAGCCAGAAATGCTGGATCTGGGCTTAAAAAACTAGAGACTATTTGCCTCTCGAGTGACTGCCCCGTACATTACAGTCAGGAGATGTTCTTTCTGTATACTCACATTTACATCATTATAATGGGGTTTTGACTCACTACATGAGATTATTTTTATATTATTTACAGAGATGTCTCAACTAGATTATAAACTCCTAGAAAGCAAGCGCTTACTCTGATTATGTTTGTGTATTAGTAAGCTTCCCTGTCTCTGGGACACAATGTCCAATATCTATCCACAACTTGAAGGAGGAAAGGTTTAATTTGATTCAGGTTTTCTGAGCACTCCATCCAGTGTCAGCTGGCTGCAGGCAGGAGCATTGTGGCAGACGGGCGACATGGAGCAGATGCTTAGTTCATGGTGGCCAGAAAGTAGAGCAGGGGAACAATACCAGAGAGAAAAGAGTGAGGGGCCAAACAGACTCCAGTGTCAAGGCTCCGTGATCCACCCAGACAAAGCCATAAGTGTGCCACCCAACACCGGGTGGATCCAAAAGCCAATCAAATTGACACTCCACACTCACTGCCACAGTTTGGATCTGAATATCTCCCAAAGGGTTGTGTATTAAAAACTTGGTCACAGCCTCTGGTGCTCTTGGGAAAGAGGTGGGGTCTAGGGGAAGGAAGTTAGGTTACTAGGACCTGTCCCAGAAGGATGCTGGGACCCCAATCCCTGCTTATCTCCCTTTTTGCTCTCCAGCTACCGTGAGGTGAACAGACCTAATCTACCACGTGTTCCTTCTAGAATACCATACTGGGCTTGCCAAGGACCCAGAGCAACAGAGCCAAGGGATCATTGATTGAAAACTCTCAAATTAGGAATCAACACAAACCTCCCCTCCTTTTACATAGCTTATTTGGGTATTTTGTCACAGTAACAGAAAACTAACTAATACAGTTATACTTTCATATTCTATTTATCCTCTCTGAGTTGAAGTTTCCTTGTATGCAAAATACAGATTTATAGCTCCTACTTGAGGGGTTCCTTTGAGGAGTAAATTAGAGAATAAAAAGATCACAATACACTGATTCCTATCTCTATACAGCAACACTGTTCTCGTGTTTAAACATCTTACTTCAGTTAGTCTGCAAAACAGCTCAGCCCCTTCTTACCAAGGGAAACACCATACCCCAGGGAGGGTGCAGGTCTGAGAAAGTCCACACCACTTGTAAAGGTGACGCCTAATTTGTAAGCTATGTTCCTAAGACTCTGAAGTCTGTTCCTTTACTCCTACCTTGAAATCTACATAAACATAAATGACTGGTGATGAACACGCCCGTCATGTAGCCCCACCACACACTGGTGCACGGAAGGTGTGTTCAGAGGTTCAACCTAGACCTTGCAGCTAGAGGAAAAGTGTTTCACACTTCTTGTAACAAGAATAATCAATCATTGCAACCTCGTCCCAAAGTACAGACTTGAGTCCGACCTCGGAGCACACTGAGCCCTTGTGGACAGAAATCAAGGCAGTGGAAGCTCAGCCTGGAACTGGAGCCAGAGCACCAGCCTGGGCCCAGGTCTGGGCCAGGGAGAGGGTCCCACACGCTCTTTCATCTGTGCCAGTGTCCTCAGTCCAGCTGCCTGGAACATTCACCTGGGAAGTTGTTTTAAAACTAAATACCCAGCTTCCGGCCCCAGAGGTTTTGAGTTTATAGTTCTGGAGCCTTCAGGCCCAGGAAAGCTTGAAAGGCTGCCCAGGTAGCTCTGATCTGGACGCAGGTGAGAAATTTATCTGGTGACAACCTGTTTCACGGCTCTGGCCCCTTTGTCAGCTGCTGCCTGACCCTGTCTCATCACTACTGGCCCCAGCTCAGTGCCTGGCATAGAGTAGGCACTGCAGAAATAGCTGCTGGGAGGAAGGAGGAAGTGGATTTCACTACTTGCTAACTGAGAGCGCCTCGTTCAGCCTATTTCCTCTTCGCATCCCTCTCTCAGTCACCCTCGATGATCATAGTTTTGTTTCGTTTCGTGTTTTAGGTTTCAATGTATGATGTTCTTTATTTACAACTTTATTGGCAAAAAAAAAAAAGAACAGGGAAAACACAGGGCACTGTAGTCGATCCCACTGGGTTCATGTTCCATTTAAATGTCCATCTAATTATCCACAGATACACAATACTGATCTGCATGTGCAGTTTCCTTTATAGAGTACAATGCTCACGTTCTAGGCAGTCTTTAAACCTACAAATACAAAGGAAAGGAAATCTCTGTTTGAAAACTACATCAAGTTAAGGTTCTTTTAAGTGTAAATATATGTCATTGATATTAACACATGCGCACTGAAAACCAAAAGCTGGGAAAGAAACTACCCTGTCTACTTGCATGGACAGTTACCACAATCACTTTCGGCAGTGATCTTTATATTTCAATTTATCATGAACTACTATGAACTTACTACGAGAGGTAGCCAAAGTCAGAAGGGAAGATGCAGGGAGAATCTTCATTTTTGGAGGAGAACAAACCCTCCAGAATCAGCATGGGAAATGAACATCCTGTTGATTCTAGGTGGAAAAAAATGAATGTGATCAATTTTAACTCATGCTGGCTGACTTAATCTTTTCCTCGACTTGTTTGGTGTCCTTCTTCTAAGTCACACTTTCCTGCTGGATCCTTTAAGTGAGAAATTCAAGCATTTATTTACCTTCAAACTTGAAGTTATTCACACCTGATTTCATGTATATTTCTTCTCTCTCTCCCTCTCTCTCTCTCTCTCTCTCTCTCTCTCTCTCTCTCTCTCCCTCCCTCCCTCTTTCTCTCTCTCTCTCTCCCCCTCCCTCCCTCCCATCTACATGGTTCTTAGTTCCTACCTGGAGAGACCTGGGGATGAAGACAGCCTTCCTGGTTCACCATAGGCTCCCTGCCCAGATGCTGCCCAGATGCTGGACATAAGACTCTTCGCACTTGTTTCCTGCTGTGTTGATATATTCAACTTGTACTTCCATCAGCAGAATCAGGGTCTGCTCTGCTCTGGGTTTCCCCAGGATGCTGGGAAGAACACAACGTCAGGTTCCTGGCACCAGAGCAATGGTCAGACAGGCCCAAGCAGGATGAAAGATACCTGCCAGTATAAACAAGTCCTCCATGGAAGGGACCTCTGCTCATGGTCAGACACCTAGGCATCAGGCCATTTGCCAGGAGAAAGAAATAACCCAAGTTTCCCACCCCTGCATTTGCTGGTAGGGAGGGTTGCTAGCTACACTGGCTCTAGAACGCCAATTTAGCTGAAAGGTGTCAAAACAATGGAGAAAGAAAAACCCCACACATCCGGCGTCAGTGTTGTCCTGAGAGCTGTGTGGTGTGAGAGAAGGAAAAACACTTTGGTTTTTTCCAACCTCCTACAGCTTCCCATGACAATTAAACTCTTCAAGGGGTCATTACCTGTTTTGTTCGCTGTTCTGCTGTGTCCTCCATACTAAGCACTGTTCGAAGGATAGGGTGTAACAGGAAATAGGTGCTCAAAAAATATTTACAGAATTGGTACCTGAATTAAAGAACTGAAGCTCTTAGCATGGTGCATCAAATACCGTGGATGCCTGGTAGCCACGTGAGCTGCCACACATTGGACCATGGTGGGCCATGAGTTTTAGTCAGTAGCATCCAGTTCAGAAAATGCCACATTTCTTTAATTCTTAAGATGAAGTTTAATCCATTCCAAGCCCCCTAGGTTGGGCTGGAAGGAAACTCAAACTCAAGTGTGGGAGAGGAGGGCAACCTCTAAACCTCCCCAGAGTTATGCATGAACCCCAGAATGTGGATCAAGTTCACAACATCCAGGGAAAGGACCTTTGGTTTCCAGGTGATACCTGTCACTGCCACCGCGTGCTGATAGCCACTCCTGAAGGACAGAGTCTGCAGAACTCCACTCAGAGCCCCCACGGTCCAGGGCTCTGCAAAGAATGCATTGCAACATTCTACCAGCAAAATGCAAACCCGCATCCCCTCTCCAACCTTTTTCCATTCTGGTTCTGTGCGAACCCAACTCCACCTTCCCTTTCACAAGTTCTCCCCTCTCCCTCCCCACCAGCACTGTACCCTTCAAACGACTTTCCATTTTCCAAATTTTAAGCTTGGAAAATTTTGCCTTTGGCCCTACTACATACAAGCTGCTGCAAAATGCTAAATGAGGCATTTAAACAGACTTGTTGAAATTCAACCAGGCAAATTCAAAGCCTCAGTTCCCTTCTTGTGCATGGCAGGGGAAATACATCAGGGAGAACAAACTACACTGTGGTACCCAATAAATTGCCTGCCGCATTAGAATGAGAGTGTGTGTGTGTGTGTGTGTGTGCGTGTGCATGTGTGTGCAAGCGTGTGTGCATGCCAACATTTAATGTAGTTCCTGAGCCGTAGGAGTTGAATAATCCTTTGTGCAATCAATTCATAACTCAGTGAATAAATTCAACTTTCCTAAATGAACAGCCTCCAATTTTTCGATATCTACCCACTTGCTGAGTTGCTTCTTCAGTTGCTCCAGCAAGTGTCTGAGGGAAAGAGCAGAGATCAGAAAGGTACAAATTCTCCCCAGTTCTGACCAGTTTTAATGAAGGCCCCAGTTGCTGCCTGTGGGCCCTGTTTTTGTGGATATTTGTATGGATGGAATGACTGTGCCCCACCCCCAAACCCATGCGTTGGAATTCTCAGCCCCAATGTGACAGTATGAGGAGGCGAGGCCTCTGAGAAGTTACGGGGTCATGAAGGTAGAGGCCTCCTAAATGGGATTAAGGTCCTTACCAGAGGAGACCAAAGAGCTAGCTAGCTGTCTCTCCATCATGTGGGGATACAGCACGAAGTCAGCTGTCTGCAAGCAGGAAAGGGCGCCCAAGCCAGCAATAGCCATGCTGACTGTTCATTCTCCAAAACTATGAAAAATAAATGTCTTGTTGATAGGAAACTCAGCCCGTGGTACTTGGTGATAGCCGCCCAAAGGGACGTCCTCTCAGAGAAGTAGAGACACTGAGACACGCAAACACTCCCACGTGGAATCAGAGCGAAGTCACACATTAGAACAGGTAACATTAGGGAGTTAGGGGGAAAGGCTGCTGTCTCCGGGTCACATGCAGGAGCCTGAGGCCCACGGGGTGGGGGCAGATGGAGGTACAGTGCTGGGGACAAGCTGGGACAAGCTGGAGCTCTCAAGGACCATCAGTGTCACCTCTCACATGGCCGTCAGGGTGTCGTGTCCTGCAGCAGCCACAGCCCTGCCCTTCGTCATGAATCTAAACACCCACCTGGCCCAGCAGTCAGAGAAGATGCAGCAGGAGCCAGGAGAAGAGGCCGCAAGGGCAGTCCCAGCGACTGCGTCTGGCCTACGAGTGACCCAGCAGACAGTGTGACAGCAGACAATGTGAGCCACAGAGCGCTCTACCCTCCCATTCACCTTCCACATCTCCCCGAAGAATCCCGACCACACGCCCACAAAGAGGGCTCTGGGAGAGGGGGCTCAGCCTGGCCACACGGGTTTGGCTTTTCTGCCCTCCCTCCCGCAGGTCGAGGGTTGGATGTCCTTGTCTGTTCTCAGCCCCCAGAGCACTGTGGGGTCTCGTGGGGTCTCCCTACACATGACCCCAGCCATCTCAGTGCTGCCTCTGGTGGGTTTTCCTCAAGTTACCCAAGTGGAAGGGGCCATCCCTCTCTTTCTGGGACCCAGACGAGGAGCACACCTACCTCTGAGCAAGAAGAGCACAGCGTGAGCTGTTGAGTTTACTTATGACTACTCCCTGCTGGAGGTATGTTCATCTAACAGTGTTATTTAATTGAGCACCCATGTGCCTAGTAAACATGCTAAGGATACAGAGATGGGAACAGGTACACTCCCTGCCCTAGAGGGTCTTTAGAAAACGTACCACAACCATCCACTCCATCAAACCTAGTGGGAGGCACATAAATATGTGATGTTCATTAACTTGCTAGACTTTTTCAAAGACATGTTAACTGTGGCATATAGAATATAGTTGTGATACTGTATCTTTGAAGTTACAGTTCGTTTGGTCTCCCTTTCAAGAATATTCCTCGGGATAAAACAACAGGATTATCCTGAACACATGCTACTCCAGTGCTTTGTATTGGGCTCTTTATATTAAATGTCTCAATTAATTCTCACCCAGTGAGGCAAGATGACACAGATGATTGCCATTTCAAGATAAAGAGAAAATGAGGCTCAGAGAGGAAAAATGACCAGGCCAAGGACACATAACTAATAAAGGAAGGAGGCAGGATTTCTATTTTTGGTCTTAGTTCCGTAGAAGCAAGAAATTGTGTGCCATGCTTTCTTTTCTTAAGTATTATAATCAACCCAATAAAGTAGTCTGTGTTACTACCCCTCCTTTTACTCAAGAGGAAACTTCAGCTTAGAGAGGCCACAAAGATAGCAGCAGAGGGTTCAACTATACCTGCTCGGCCTGGCCCCAAAGCCCACCCTCTTTCCACCCGGCAGCGAACCCCGTAAAACACTGTGGGCATGACATTTGTTGAGGCTGTGTTTCAATCCTGAATCTCTCTCCCCATAAATACAGCGAGATCTACATATCTATAGAGATACAGCCCCACATATCCATTCCGTTCCATTCCGCACGTAACACAGATACTCCATCTAATTCTTCGAGCTGTTCTACTTCCAGGTTTGAATTATTTGCTTCTCCCAACCTCCATTAACCAAGTTTGGGGAGAAAAGCTGGCTGCCACATAAGTCTTGATGAATATAAAGTCTCTTTATTACTATTATTATTCCCCTAATGGTCTGTGCAGTATCGTACATAACTTTTTAGACCTTCATAAAATTCCGTTGATAAACATTTGACAACTTGTTACAATTTTAAAACTTTCATTGCCGGATCCGTGACGGCGCGGCTGGATTCTGACAGGGTGGCTTGGAGCCGCCCCGGTAGCTTTCTGTGATGCCATAAAGACTTTTGCAGCCTCTGCCGGCACCTAATTTATGACACGAGCTCTGATGAACGATCAAGATTCACTATTTGCCATTATAAGAAACAGGCCAACCAATTCATAATTTTCAGGAAAGCTGGTTTTAACAGCCCTATTAGTTTTACAATTCCGACTTTGGTAAGCTTCAATTTGTTATGTTTAAGTTATTTGCTCTGAGGAGTTTGAGTGTTCTTACTGGGGTCCGAAGGTCTGCTTTTCCAAACAGTGTGCAGAGAGAGATGGGGATGGTGCTCAGAGTTCCATTAGGACAAACTCGGAAAGTAAAGGGGAAAGCGGTGGTGTCCATCCCCGCTGAAAATACACAGAGCCGTCTGCCCTGCTCTGCTTACGAAAACTATATGTGATAAACCGGAGGTTATTTATGCCGTGGTCTCTAGGTCACACTACAATTTTCGGGTTGCTAAACAGCCTCCCGTTCCCATCCATCATGAAATAAACTCTTGTGTCCACCGAGCCCCCACTCACCCGGTAAACTGAGTTAGATATCATGTAGTCAAAAGGCTGATTTGATTCTGGGCTCTGTCTGTTCAAATGCACCGGCTTAAGGTGCATGTAATGTTTTTGTCTCGAATGTGTGCTGATGTACAGCGTCCCCACGTAGTCACTCTTTGGCTAAACGGAGGATCTTTAACACTGAGCAGAGGAGTTGGCAAACCACCGCCTACGGACCAAACCCAGTATCTTTGTGCAGCCCATAAGCGAAGAATGGTTTTTATATGTTTTTAATCAAAAGAACAATAGTATTTCCTGCCATGTTGGACATCATATGAAAATCAAATTTACAGTGTCTATAAATAAAAAAATAAAAAAACAGAACAACCTTGGTCTTCCTAAGGGCAGCAGTGAGTATGTGAAACAGTTATCAGTGCTATGGAGAAAGGTAGAGAAGGGAGAGAGGAAGGACTGCTATTTTTTTTTTTAATTATGTGTATTGGTGCAATTTAGATATACATAATGGTCACATTCATCTTAGGGAATTTGTACCTATGCATGATAAGTCTTAGTTCCCTTTACTTTTTCCCCATCTCCCTAGAATTATTTTACAGAGAGTGGCTGAGAATTCCTCCCAGATCCATATGCAGCAATCTCATGGAGGGGGAAGGTGGAGCCCTGTGAGGAGCTAGACATAGGACAGACCAGGAAAAAAGCAAGTGCAAAGGCACTGGGGAGACAAATGTGCTAAGCAGGAGTGAGAAGAGGCCGGAAGGAGAGGTGCTTGGAGGAGAAGCTGATGAGGGGACACACAGGCCATGTCAGGTTTAGAAATTCAGTCTGGGAGAGGAAGGAACCATTCAGAGACAGAAAGAGAAGGCATAGGAGTTGAGACCGCACTGTGCCAGGGCCGAGGCTGAAGGCCATGGCAAGAATTCAGGTAGCTGAGACAAGAATGGTGACTGTCAGAGAAGCTTGATGGAGGCCAACAGAAAAAAGAAAATGGAAGCCAAGGAGACCGGTGCTACCCAGGACCTGGGGAAACGGCTAATACCTTCCTAAGCGTCTCCTGTGTTTCCACAAGTGAAATCTACATTTGGAGTAGTACTGGCATGAATGCAAGGAGGCGCATTTGATCGTATCATCAACATTCTCTGAAAGAACCACCCGACTCCTCCTCTGGAGAGTTAGCCTAATGCAAGATGGGTGCGTGATGATTCTCTACACTGTGTAGAACCACAAACACTTGGAAACAAGCTAAATACCTAATCATAGGGGAAGGGTGAGCGGCCTCCGTTGGATACACTGCTAAGAAGGCAGAGAAGAGAAAGAGGAAGGTTCTAGAGGCTGGAAGTTTCTCTGAGGTGGGAGACCAGGTATAATGGGAGTAAGGAACAGAAAGATTGGGGGTCACTCCTAAAAGTTGCCTTTGAGATTTCAGCAATGGCATCATTTTGATATTGAGTGCACCCAAAGCAGGTCCAGAAGCTGAAAAATCGAAGTTGCTCAGGACCTTGCGACAGGTCTTCTTCAGCATCCAATCCAACAGTTTCCTTTACCAGGACACTGTTTTCCACCCTGAAATGAAGCAAAACAAACATTCTACTTGTGCAATTTTTTAAAAAATCTTAAGGCTCCAACTTTAGTATGAAAGGGGATAAAAACGTAATTTTAATAGTTAACATTTCCTAGGCTCATCTTTCTATGTAAAATACCCTGAATGAAACAACTTCTACCATAGACTGACACAGTGTCTTGAAGAGATGACCCAGTGCCAGGATGGTGCTCCCATTAGGGACATGATTTTTAAAATGGTGAATAAATAAGGCCTGGTAAATTTCCAAATAAAATATAGTAAGCATAATTCTTCAATTTGCACAGAGTACACTAAAAAAAATGGCACAAAGAATACTTTGTGCTGTTCATCAGATGGAATTCGGTCCTAGGTCCAGATAATTTTAATCAGGTTTCTCAACTACTTAACCGGACACTAGGAAGACGTGTGGGACGTGGAACAATCATTCATTGTGCAGCCCTCGCCTTTGTACGGCAAGATGTTGAGTAACCCTGGCCTTCACTCACTCACCCTGGATGCCAGACTCTCTCTCCTGGTGAATGTCATCAGACATGGACAGTAAGAGAACATTGTGATCCGGGAGCCTATGTCTTCAACAGAGGAAGAGGTGACAAAGAGGAAGGTCAGTACCACAGAGGAAGGAGCAGAGGAGAGTCGGGGAATGTTCAGAACAGCTGGCTCTGATTTACAGCATTGGCTGGTTTCCATCCTGTGAATACTCCCACCATGGCCAATTTCAAATCACCAGTGGAATGCAGAACATGGAATGGTACATACCCTATAGGAGCTGCAGTGAACCAGTGAGCTGGAGAGAGACTGGTACAGGCAAATGGTGAAGTTTTTCAAGAAATCTGTAGGAGCAATACTGCAACAAAGGCATCCTGAGTGAGATACCACTAACCCAACTTCCCACCCCAGAAGAACCTGGAGTGTGGAGGGATAAACACCTCCTCTTGAAGATGGGGCAACCTCCAGGGGGAAGCTGGGGTGGGAAGAGAAGAAAACATCACTTAAAGTGAATTCAGCAAAGTTTAACTACCAGGAAACAGGATTCTAGGGGGAAAATGGGAGAGAAAAAGAGAGGGAGGCTATGTAAGAAAATGTACAGCGCCGAACACATTCTGGGTGTGACAAAAGGTGACTAGGGACTCTCCCCATTCCAAACCAAACCTGACAGCCACGAAAGAGTCAGTATCTCTGTGAATTCATCTTGCAAGCAGTCATCAAATTATTATAATTTAGCTTCAGCAACTACAGTAGGTTCTCAGAAAAAAAAAAAAAAAAAAACATTACTATAGTAGAGCCCTGAGAGATATTTTGCACACACAGCAGACGTGGCAAATTTTGCCACTTCATTGACTTGATAAAACTGAAAGATCTGCCCCTTGTCTTATATCGTTCCAGTAACTGCATGATTAGCAGAAGGCCATTTGACCACCATGGAGGAGAGAAAAACTACTTTTTCTATATTTTAAGTGGAAATGCAAGTTAATATAGAAAAATGTCCATGGCTATGACTTGCAGAGCCCATAGGACAGGAGACAGTCAAGCAATTCCATAAACACCATCTTTAAAAAATCGAAACAAGTTACTCCTGCTGTGTGTGAGTGCTTGATTGTAAGGGTTTCTCAGCCTTTGTGATGTGGACAATTCCAATGAGGATGCCAAGACAGCAAGGATGTAAACACCTCAGAATGAAGGAGAAAGGGTGCGAAGCTGAAGGGGCATGTAAGAGAACTAATAACTTGGATATGGTAGAATTAAGGACCTGTGACCCCTCAGCAGAGATACACAGTCTCCAGAGGAGGCGATGTAGGGACCCGAGTACACTAACAAATATTAATGCTCTGGAAAGAGACACACACGATTAACTAATGCACTCTATGACCGCCAGGAGCTTCAGTCCTTCACGTGTATGGGAGGAAAGAGTAAAATATGTGGCACAAAAGGAATATTGTCTGGAAAGCTTTGTGCCTGTAGTTAGAGTGAGAAGTATCTCTGAGTTGGTTGAATTCTGTTCTATTAGGGCCATTAGTGTCACTCGGTACCTGGAAATGTGGTTTGACCATGGCCAATGAACTCTAACCAAGACACAAGTAAGGACTCAGCTGCAGCGTGCCACGCAGGCCACTTAGCAAGGAGAAATTTGAAGAGAGCCGTGACAGTTTGTAAGAGCAATCACTGACATCAGATCCAGCTGGACTTCTGCACCCCAGGTCACCTCACAGAGGGATAGAGGGCGAGACAGTCAGGCTCCGAGTTCTGTAAAATGGGCACTGAGAAGTACCGACACCCTAGCATTGCTAACAGCTTTGTACCAGGCAATGTGTTGATGGAGTGGTTATCACATTGACTTCTTACATCTCCAATAAATTAGTGACGGCTGCTGCCAATAATTATAATACTATGGTCATTACCATAAAGGTTTATGCCATGGACATAAATAGCCATGAAAGCAGGAAATGTGTTAAAGAGTCGGGAGGCCTCTTGGCAGGTCTAGTCCCTTGTTTGAGTCAGGTGAACTTGGGTGCACACTGAGCTTTAACTACACCCCATGCAGGGACCCGACTCCTGGGGATGCTACTGCAGAACAGGAACACTGAACACCGCCATCACGCAGCTGGCACTTCACTGGGGATAGAGTGAAAGTAAATAAAAATAAACGCTTACAAAGAGCACTGGTTCTCAAAGCGTGGCCCCTATAGCAGAAACATGAGCATCCCCCAGTGTGACAGTTAATCTACTGCAGCAAGGGTGCTTTCTACGGGGATGAGCATTTGGGTCAGTAGTCTGAGTGAGGCCTCTGCCACCAGTGTGAAACATCGTCCAAACCGCTGAGGGCACAATGCAGTACAAAGGTGGAAGAAGAGTGAGTTTGCTCTCTCGATTTTTGAGCTCAGGCATCTCTTTTGCTGCTCTCAGATGTCAGAAGCTCTGATTCTTGGGTCTTCAGACTTCGGGATTTATGATCAGTTCTCCAGCCCCGCCCTTCTCCGACCTTCAACCTTGGACTGAGAATCTCAACAGCTCCCCCGGTTCTCAGGCCTTTGTGCCCCAGATCATGTCACGGTCTTCCTGATTCTTCACATACAGACACCACGTCAGGAGATATCTTGCTTATCTACATTCAGAGCAAATCATTTTGGACCTTTATTTCTGTGAAACTGCAATAAAATTTTATTGGGCTTAAGTCCCCATGTGGAGAGTGGGTACAGAGTTTGAGTTTTATTATCACAAAGGGGAATGGAGAGTGGGGGGAAAAAAGAGCCAGTACTGATCATCATAGTCAGCAAAAACAATGGTATTGTTAATATTAAACTTTAGCACTCTCTAGTGTGGGATTTCACATAAAAACTTCCCAGGTCTACTCTACCGAAGATCTATAGCATTGATTTGTTCAAACAAAGCTTTGAGTCTTTCTCATTTACCAACGTAACCAACCTTGCTTAATCTTGGCATTATGTCTTCACTACTGGGTTCCTTGCTGGCATTCCTGGGGCCCACTTGAGATCCAAAAGGAGTCACAAAAATCATCGAGCTAAAGAGATCTAGTGCATCTCGGATGAAGCCCGAGATTCCACAACAGAGCAGATAACAAATCCAATCACCAGATCACCTCCCAAAAGATTTCATTTAAGGTCAAGAGTCAAGGTACTTGCTGCTTTGACAGGAAAGAAAAAATGCACACAGACCACAAGCAAATGTGTTTTGTCTTGTGTGTGAGAGGAATCAAGATGGTCCTCCAACCCAGAGACATAAAATACTTCTAGTGTCTTTAGTGTGAGGAAAAAGCTGTCCGCTCATTAAAATTTTATCGCCCTAGTGTCTTCCTTTATAAGCAAAAGAAGACTCTGTTTATTCCTAGGATGACATTACTTAATATTATGACTTTTAATTATATATGATATAAAATATTATCATTCTATAAATGATGATAGCTAATCTTAAGTGAGTTCAGTATGTGTCTTAAATCCATTTTTCTTACCATATTCTCAAACCACCCTGGCAGAAAAGTTTAATGTATACCACATTATGGATAAGAAGACCAGCCTGGAAGACGAAAACCAGATTAGGGTCCCTGGACCAGGGAGTGGCTTGTCCAGAAACCGAAGCTAGCAGTCGTGCTCTCTACAGCTTACATCCTTACACATTATTCCATTTGCTTTTTAATCACTTGTCTTGGACTTGGTGATAGGGGCCCCACATCAACCTTCCAGGAAGAACTGGCCAAAGTGCAGTGAGCCAACAGCCAGGTACCTGCTTCTTCAAGGATGGCACACAGACAAAGGCACTTGGCCAAGGTCACACCTTCCCCATGGCAGCCAGCAACCAAGCAAGGTGCAAACACAAAGTCCTCCCATTTCAGCCAACACGGGACATTGTGAGGGCGAATACTTACACCAGGGTACCCTTCCGGGCTGGTAGAGGACTGGATGCCTGCATCACAATTTAACTTCTGCTTCTGTCCTGGCTTGCTTCCTCACTCTTCCCTTAGCAAGTAGCTTTCCAGATAAACATCTCATACCCTAAACTCACTCTCAGTGTGCTTCTGGAGAATTCCACCAGGTTCACCAGCTTTCCCGACAGTGCTTTCTGTTAAATGCATGAATGACTACATGACATTCTGGTTTAGATCTAACATGACCCCAGAAGTCTCATGTATCAGAGGTGGGGCTTTTGAAGGGTGAC
Source organism: Dolichotis patagonum (assembly GCA_004027295.1). Lineage (NCBI taxonomy): Eukaryota > Metazoa > Chordata > Mammalia > Rodentia > Caviidae > Dolichotis > Dolichotis patagonum. The sequence goes on from PVJX010009977.1 coordinate 34,280, forward strand.
TGGACCACGGAAGCAGTATAACCATCAACAGATTAACCCATCGATGAGTTCGTGACTGAATATGCTATTAGGAAGCGGAGCTTGGTCAGAAGAGGAGGGACCCGGGGATGTAAGCTGAAAGGGCATACTCTTGTTCCCGGCTCCTCCCTTTTCTATCTGTGTCCCAGCTGCCACAGAGTGGGCAACTTTCCTCCAGCATGCCAAGCTGCTTCTGCCCCAGAGCTGGCCAGACACAGACTGAACCTTCTGACTCTGTGAGCCAAACTGAGGCCGCCCTCCTTTAAGTGGTGGAGGTCACATACTTTGGTCTATCAATAAGAAAATGACTAATACACATGGTGAATATATTAGCAAAGCTTTGCATTGTTTTGTTTTGTTTTTGTTATGTTTGGAGAGTTAACGCCTCAAAACAACTTTGCAAATTGAGTACAAAGTGAGCTACACCTTTGTTTACGTAACAATCTTTTCAACAAATTTATCATTTGCTATCATATTCCAAGCTCCTTAGCATCCTTCAGGGAAAGAACAAAACATTCCCTATGGGTGCTGCTGGCATTTGTTCCACGAAGGACAGTGGTTCGCAATCTTAGTCTGGGTTGCTCGTTAGGATCACCCAGGCACCTGCCCGTATTCACATTCATTTTAACCATACTCAGGGTCTACTGGCACTCCACTGAATAAGAATAACGTGAAGGTTGAGGGCCTTAGGGACGGCTGGCTTAGGCCCGGATTCCTCAAACTACCGCAGACGCATGAGCTACTCGAGGCATTGGTGTAGGTGTGAATTCTGATCCGATGGGCTTGAGGGGCTGCTGCTGCGCCTCACCACATTTGACTGAGAAGACATTAAAAAAAAACCCATAAGATAATGTAAGGAAGGAAATGGAGAATCCCAGTCACTAATGAGTTGCAGTTATTCGATGGTTTACCGTGATAGACACGGGCACACTTTAGATGAGGACGTTATCCGTTTTAAAGAAACTGCCGGCCACCTTCCCACGGCCAGTGCTCCTTAAAGGAGCAGACAAAGGCAGAAGGAAAGAACAATATAGAACACCAAACCATTTGTCCTTATGCTATTTAAATATTCAAATAAAGCTTTGCATCGTTTATTTTTTGTATTTAGATGCTAATAACAAAGGCCGTATGTGTGTGTGTGTGTGTGTGTGTGTGTGCGTGCACGTGCGTGCAGGTCACTTCTGAAGAATTGAGACTTTTCTTCTCTTCTAAACACAGTCATCTTCACAAGCAACTTTGACAGTACACTTGCATTTTGTCAGAGTTGCCTGGGATGAAATTCGCTCAGCCATTAAAAGGTGGGAAAGTGTCCTGCTGCTGTGGAGATGAGCGAAGCCCAGTGTTTTGTCACATGTCAGCTGCCCATCAGCTGAGGCAGAAAAAGCGATTGGTACATGATGGGGTCGGGAAGAAGCCCTCTGAACCTTAATTATCAGAGTGCCCCCAGCCTCACCAGGCTTGTCATTGACTCCTAACAAGCTCAGAGGCAGACGAAAAGACAAACAGCACATCACCAACTGGTTAATTAGCAGCAAGGACAAACCAAACCAAATTACAAGCCCCAGAAAATATGTCAGAGAGTGCTTTTCATGCGTTGGATTTCAGCAACACCTGTAAGAAGGCATGGTAAGTTCTTTACATTCCGAAAAACAGCCCAAGGGCTGCTGAGTCTACTGTAAGAATCATGAAGAAGCTGTTCCTGAAAACCTACTATGTGCGCGGTCCCAAGATAAGGAAAAGGAACCTGACTGGTTTTCTCATGTATTTATTTGGCAAATGTGTATTCCACTGCATTCAGGCGCTGAGCTAAACTCGAACTCTATGGTTATAAAATACAAAGAGGATCTCCAGTTCCCCTGAGACCCTATTTCCAAATAAAAACTCAGTGGGTTGAGGAGGTAGCTCAGTGAAAACACAGAGTTGGATCCTCACTATCTCAATAAAATAAAATAAAATAAAATAGAAAAGAGCAACACATGCTGACGTGTGCTACAGAGTGGCTGAACCTTAAGGACATAATGCTAAGAGAAATAAGCCCATCAAAGGACAGTACATACTGGGTGATTCTGCTTGTGCGGGCACTGGCACAGGTCACGCTCCGAGGGCTCGAGGCTGAGGAGGATGGGGAGCTGAAGCCTCATGGCTGCAGGGCTTGAGTCTGAAAAGATGAGACCGTCCTGGAGACGATGGTGGCAGCGGCCGCACAGCACGGTGACTGTGCTTCACGCCACTGACTCATACACCTCCGGTAGTTAAAATGGTCCAGTCTGTGTTTTAGATATCTCACTAAAATTTGCTAGGGAATTTTTTTAAAAGAAAGAAAGACATCAAGCTCAAGATTCCTGCCTTCGTAGACAGTACAACCTGGTGGAAAGACAAGTATGAAATAAGCCGGGAAACTGACGTGTCATTATACATAGGACAACGGCGATGAAGGGAAGGGACAGGTGCCTTTCAACGGGGACATGTGGCTTATCCATCCCAATGCTAAGATCGCCATCATTTTACTTGCTTTGTTTCACTTTTACACAATGAACTCCTGGGCATGCTGAAGGTTTATAGATAAATCATTCACCATACAACTAAAAAGCTTACTTTTCAAGATCGAGTGTTATGAGGCAGTGCCACTTGAAGATCAATCAGAAATTACAATAAGCGTTATGGTAATTACAGCCAAAACTAGTGGAAAATTATTTAACTCATTAAAGTTTACTGTGTATTCGGTCTTACGCATACTTATACTGTATCTATAAAATGATATGATGAAAGAAATCCATACAATGCTGTACAGTTTGCATATTTAATACACAGTTATTACTTGTGAGCATAATATTCCATATTTACGTGTCCAATATTCTCGCTCCTGCTGATTATCTGAGTATCAGTGTTTTTTGAAAAACGAAAACACCGTGTCAGTTCGATACTCGCTGCTATTGTACAAAGGGTTTAAATTTCTGTGCCTTTGTTTAAAAAAGAAATCTTTAGCAAAAGCTTCTCATTAAAATGTAGAGAAGATAAGCATCCAAAAACTTAACTTGGAACTTGCATTTAAAAAAAAAAAAAAACACTACACAAAGCTTTTGGATTGAATACTGTGCTTTTATCCCCTGACAATGTGGCAAACTTTCAGCATTTCCTGGAATGTTTTCCAACTCCTTTAAACACCTGAAGCGTTTCTCGAGTGTTGGATTTGTTGGCAGGGAGGGTGTGAGAGAAGAGAAAATACCAGAAGGAGGAAAGAAAGAGAAAGGATATCTTGTAGATTAACCCACCAAATAATCACATCTTTTAACAGTGACTTTATCAGGTCTAGAGCAGCGCAAGTACTGCCAGGATAATTAACAATTCTGGTTTTAAAAAGTCGAACTTGATTATCTAAAGGGCGGGCTGCTCTTTAAATTAAAGATGATATCTGAAGCATTACAGCAATATATATTATCGCCGCAGATACTGTAGATACATAGGTCAAGAGTCCGCTTCCAGTTGTCTAAGAGGGGCCGGCAGGTGAGACAACTGAACAGAGTGGGCTAGGTAGGGACGGCGGGGGGCAGCCACCGAAGGCACACTTTGAGTAACGTGGGCAGATCTCCCACACCCAGCTGTGGCGAGGCAGATGTGGCCGGCCAGATGCTGCAAACTGCAGAAGAAGCCAGGAATTCTTGTTTTTGTGTCAAATTTCCTGCTTTTTAAACACCGACACATATAGAAATAATCTCTAAACCGTATAGAATGCCGTCATTGCTATGCCCACCAAACGAGATTTGTCTGCAGGCTGAATGTATTGGGTTCATTGCTCCCAAACGCTGCAGTGAGAGAATGATCAGGAATACCCCGTTGGGCCTAGGATTTCATAACCATGGCCTCGGACGCCCTCATGAAGTGAAAGAACAAGCCTGGGGCAGGAGGAACCTGGGCTCCCCTTCCTAAGAAACCTTCCAGTGAGCACTACCTCCACACCTCAGGCCAAGAGGCCGGCCGCCCGGGGTGTGTACAAGTCTCTCCTTTTCCTTCTCGGTCTCTACCCGCACCACTACCCAACCCATAGAACAGTCATTCTCTGTTTACTTTCTGTATAAAACCTTGGCTTCATGAAGATAGAAGAGAATATATTTTTTTAAATCTCCTGAGTTATCTTTGGCAGAAAGGGATAAAGGTGTACCCTCTAGCAAGTTCTTGTCCCAATTTCAAGAGGACAGATTTGCTTTTTTTTTCTTTTTTGCCAAAAAAAAGGCTGGGGAAGAGATAGTTGTCACACTTCAGATATGTTCTGTAAGTAAAATAAAAACAAAATCTTTCCTCTAAAAGGCCCAAATCTTCTAAGTTCTATCACCGGATTCTCAAATTGACAGGTCTCAGAGAGCAGCTGCCCCCTAAAGAGTTCTGTCTGACTCGTACCTGGTTTTGTCTTGTTTTTAAAGTATTTTTAATTTTACCCCTGGGAAATGCACACTCCTCACTTTGACTAAATGCCTCCCTCACACCCAAGTACCTTGGAGCCCTAGCAGGCTCACCCATGTCATCTGCTCGGCTTCTGTGAGCACTGGAATTTGTTACCTCTGGGCTTTATTTCTTTTCTTTGGTCTATTCCTCTGTTTCCTCACCTCAAAGGAAACCAAACTCCAAACAAACTCTCCAAGGTACATCTGAATATAAAATAGACCTACTGTGTGCAGGACTGTGCCAGGCACTGGCCATCTAATTGTGGGTAAAAACATGGTGTGACCATCAAAGGAGTTTGAGGTCCTAATGGAAGAAATAAGTTAGCAAAGAAAAAGGCTCACTCCCAGGTGAAATTTCCTCCAGTGTAGAGGTGGTTGGGTGCAGAGCACACGGACAAGGACTCTTTCTCACTGGACTTCAGGGACTCTGGCCTTTCATCTTCTTTGGAGGCTATTAATAGCCCTGTGGATGTAGTTCATTTGTTTTTAACAGGTTAGGATGATAATCAGGCTGAGGAAAGGACTATCCCATTTGTGGAAGGTGTGTGATTGCTCCCTCTTCACCGTTAGGCTTTCTTCCTGGGCAGATGTGTGGCAGGTAAAAGTTGCAGGAGGAGGAATAAGGAGAAGAAGTGACCCTAGCCAGAGCCAACTGCATTTTTGGCTTCATAAAAAAGGAATGTTGGTCACTGTAAGCCACTGAAACTCAGGGATCATTTGTTGCTCAGCAAAGCTGACTGATGTACCTACCCAGTTCTCTACTGTTTTTTATTTAAAAAGGAGACATTGACATCCTTCTGTTCAAATAAAGTCTGTACATCAGCTTACCACAAATAAGAGTCATATCTGACAATGTAAGTGCTGAACAGGATAAAACAGAAGGGGCAAAACTGAACTTCTCATTACCAACTCCTGAAATATGCCCACCCTCCCTGATTTTGCCCATTTCAATAAATGCTTACTCTACCCTTCTAAAGGGTCACCACATACAAACACTGAAGTCATCCTAGACTTCTCTTTCTCTTATGTCTCATACATATAAGAGAAAATGCATAGAAAATCTGGTCTCTTGTTGTTACCTCCACTGCGGCAGCCCTGATCTCAGCCCCTGTGACTCCTGATTGGATCACTGATGAAATCCTGATTTTCTGTCTCTGCCCTTGGCTGTCTATTTTTTTCCAGCATCCAGAGTCACTATAATAAAGTCAACTTATAATGCCTCTTTTCTTCAACACTTTTCCACCAACTCTCATCCCCCTCAGAGTAAAAGTCAGAGTTCTTCCAACAGCACACCAAGCCTGGTGTTCCCGCCCTCGTCCTCTGGAATCCAGGCGCCCTGAGGCCTGGCCTCTCTCCAAAAGCACCCACGTGTCTGCCCTGGAATACTCCTACTTGCTACTTGTTCTTCCTGGGTGCCTCTTCAAGCGGAGTCTTGTGTTTATTTCACTCAAGTCTTAGATCAACTGTCCCCTCATCTGGGAGACCTTCTCTAAAACTCCTATGTCAAAGAGCAGCCCCAACCCATGCTTTCCCATTCTACCTTCTTTATCCCTACCTATCTCTCTCCCCGCAGGACTCCTGGCAATCTGACAGACTGTATAATTCTTTTCAGATCCTTCTATGGGAGGTAAGCCCCCCAAAACAAGAATTTTATGTTGTTTTCTACTTAATCCTCAGCTCCTACAAAGTTCCAAGCATGTAGTAGGTATTCAACATGTATTTGTTGAAAAAATAAATATTGGAATCAAATAAATCTACATTTTAATTCGCTTGGACACTTACTAACCTCATGACCTTGAACAAGTCACATTACCTCTCTGAACTTTTAACTACCTACTACTTGTGATAACACCTCCTTTAGAGGTGTTCGGGAAGCACAGAGGTGTAATTTCACTGTTTCACTGTAGCACAGTGTAGTTTCACTGTTCACATGGACCAATGGCAGCTCTGATTATCATAGATACTGTGATTCCCACCAATCAGACATCCTTGGCCAATCCACTCCTGCCACATTGCCCTGAGCATATCAAGCTTGTTTGCCCTTGGCCTCTGCTCCGGCTGCTCAATTTGTAGAAGACCCTGGTCCCCAGATCTCTGTATCAGGAGCTTCCTCTCACCACTCAAGTTCTATCTATGGTGGAATTTCCTTGCTGAAGACACCCCCAACATCCTAGCTCAGGAACCCCTTTAGTAGAACTCAATCACATTATTTTATTTCCTCCATAGACCTGTTGCCTCGCTGGTCATTTATTCGTTTGTATTTTGCACGGCTGCCTTAAGTAGGTGGCAAACAGACAGAGTAGAAAGCTCTTCTGCCCTGTTTCCCAGCCCCACTGTAATAACTGCCAGGTAACATGCACCATGTAAATATCTCCAGAATATATAAACAGAACACTTAACAGAGGAAATGTACTTGGGAAATAATGTATGTGCATAAAAAACATCTTAGGATTATCATAGTGGAGTTCTAGGTGCTACAGGAATTGAGGACCCGGTGATGTCCTAAGAAGACAAAAACAAAAAGTGAGAAACTGTTCAAGGATCCTGCCTCCGAGGGATCTGAGAAATATTTTATTTAAAAAAAAAAAGCCAAGTGACAGTGTAGTTGAAAGTAGGTCCTGAATAGAAAAGCATCATTCTCGCCCAAATGACACCAAAGACCTAAGAAAGCCAGGAAGCTCTGGCCAGAAGCACAGACCCACCTGGCCCACATTACAACAGACACATTTACATATGAATAGCTGGGAAACAATTTTAGCTGGGTAATTCAGGGCCAGCTCATCTTCATCTGAATCCTGAATGGAGACAGTTTTGCCCTTTGGGCACAGAGATTCAAATGCCTCCTCCCTTTTGGGATTCAAAACAGAAATGAAAAACATCACTCTAAAAAAGGTCAAGAATCAGGTTTGGGAGATTTGCCAGTGCAACCAGGAAGCAGGCATCCAAAAACAAAAAAAATACTGCTGCGATTTCTGTAACAGCGTGACATATCCGTACGTCTAAATGTAGTACAGAGCATGAACTTGCCCACCGGCAAGATTATAAAAGTTTTGGGAGTGGATACAGCTGAACACCATCTCCTAGGATGCAAAGAAATTGCTTTGATTTCTAGAGTTATTTCAAGGGATACTATTTCTTATCATCTGGATAAATGAATATAGAAGTATTCGTGTGTGTGTGTGTGTGTGTGTGTGTGTGTGTGTGAACGCATGCATATGTGTTGCTTTCGGTCAGTTGCATGAACTTACAAAAAGGATACTAATCAAATGGGCCGGTAGCTTGTCTGTATTCTTATTCAAATTATGCCAGATACTGAAGTGAATTTCCCATCCAAAACAATCAGTGAAATTCATTTCTTTCCATTTCTTTAGTGTTTCCTATAATTCACTCTGATCTCAGTGTATAGGCAAAGAGAAATGCCTGTAAAAAGGGCTTTTAAACTCTTAGTTGTTTGCAGAATATTAGTAACACTATAAAAAGTTTATGTTAATTAATGCTGCATTTTAATAGATTTCCTGGAAGTTTGTAACTGTGTACTATAAAGGCTTTCAAGATAATGTATTATACAGTGGCTATCATAAACTCCAAAGCAGTTCAAATATTCCTTTTATGTCTCAATAACTTTCCCCCAAAAGTTACAGTATTTAAAAGATTCAAATGCAGAAATAAAAAGAAAAAAATTTCCCCACCAGGGAGTATTTTAAATTTTTATGTGTCTTATCTTGATCCATCTAATTTCTCGGCAATACTGTGCTTCTGCTTGCTTGTAAGCAAACAGCCATCTGTATGTCCCATCCCTTACATTGGGGTGGACTGGCCATTGGAAAAGAACAGGAAAGTTCACTGGGAACAGGCAGCTCGCATGTCCCACAGTACATCTTCCTCCAGAGTAACATCCTCTGGGTGACTGTCCCTTACAGTGTTCCCAAGTTTCCACAAAAAGGGTCACTGGCAACTCAGAGAAGCCGCATTTCCTCACTCACTGGGCAGACCAAAGGGAAAGTTGGAGTGTAAGTTTCAAGAGAGATTCGGCCCACCTTTAGCTCCAATATTTGGGTTTAGCCCCAAAGCCCAATACCCGAGACCCCAGTGGATTTTTCAGGCAAAATGAATGGTTGCTTTTCATTCCATCGTGAGGCTTCTGAACACCCCACTCTAGGACCAACCATCATTTCTCGTGAAGGCCAGCAGCCAAGATTTTCTTATGACTTTTAAGAAGGAAAATTGCATCACTAAATGCAGAATTATTTAATGCAAATGACTCAAAAATGGGTGACAAGAGAGAAAACAGAAACTGAACGATGAAACGAACCCCGCAGATGAGGCTCCGCTTCAGTGTTCTGATGTGGCCAGTGGATCGCAGCCTGCCTGTAAATTCAGCTGGGTTCCCTGAAAAATATACAATACTAATACACACACAAATTTCTCACCTTTCTCCTGCCAAATTATACATGCAGTGTTATGCGTGCTCTGTGGCCCACGGCAAGGGCCTTGCAGCCATGCATCTCTTCCTTTCCCCATTCCCCGAGCTCCAGTTATAATGCATTTGTCATATGGCCTCTGCGTGTGACAGCACCTGCATTACATTATGCTTAATCTCAACTGCAGGAAAGGAATACGTTTCCTCAACGCCTGTGCCCTACTATGATTTCGCCATCAAAATTCTAAGCCCTCTCAGTGAACTTTGAAGAAGTTTCTTGCTGGCGTCTCAGAAGGATGAAAACACAGATAAAAGCAGGCGGGCAGGGAAGTGTGTGTGGGTGTGAGTGTGAGTGTGTGTGTGTGTGCACACGCGCATGTGAGCAGGCACCTGGCTTTACTAGTCAACAGAGCACAAAAGTGAACAATTCAGGATTGCGAGTACTTGAGAGAAGGGAAGGCTGCCAAAAACGCCAGTCACTTCTGAAAAGTACAACATTCAGTTGTAGAGTGACTAACAGTCTCCATTTGCCCAGGACCAAAGGATTTCTGGGATGTGAGATTTTTAGAGCTATAATCAGGATGCCCCTGGGCATACTGGAATGGACATTTTCAAAACAGAGAAAAAAAAACTCCAAGTTATCTTAGACTCTATGATCTTACAAGGAAAAAAACTGTATATTTGCTACTATTAGTCCTTCAATGTGTACATCCTGGAACATGTACCTCTGTTATGAACTCCCTACAACTACTGAAGGGTCTGTTCTCTCTGTGTGTCTCTCCTCCTCCCTCCTGTCTCCCTTCTTCTCTCTCTCTCTCTCTTTCTCTTTCTCTCCATTTTCTGTCTCTCCATTCTTCCCATCTCCCTCCTTTCTCTCCTCTCTCCTTTTCTTTTACAAAGTTCAATTTTACCAGTAACACAGCTAAAGACTTCATTTAAATGTCTGTCAATAGGAATCGTCTCTCCTGGCCACCCCGCCCGCCACCCCCCCCATGGAGGTACAGTTAGGTGACCGAAAGCACACTGCAGGTCTCACTTCCGTCCTGAGCATCTTGGTTACAGGCGCACACGGTGTGAGTCATTCGTGCGTGGCCCTCGAGGAAGAAGCAAAAGATGGAAGGGAAATACAGCCTGAGGAAACAGTCTATAAAGATTTCTCGCTTTCCTAATCCCTTCTCTCTAATGTTTCTTTGTAAATTTGTCAGATGGGAATGAAATTGCCTCATAACTCTCCAGACGTGAAGAGCATCTCTGAAGAAAATTACGTACTTGTCAAAGCAAGGGGGAATTTATGTTGGTGTTCCTGAGATGTGATTTTATTCCGTCTATTTCCTTTGTGCACATCAGAGCAACTAGAGAGAAAAAAAAAAAACTAGTTTGTGGATATTTTTTTCACTCTGGTGCGTTTTTTGCTTCTGTTTCTCCCTTTTGTTTTCTTATTCCCCCCTCCTCCCTTCATCTCTGTTTACTGCGGTGACAGTGAACTTCCACACAACAATGCAGTGAGGGTAGTGGCAGTGATTTCTGCCAGCAGAAGGCCATTCCAGCTAGCGCAAAGATGATTTCCCCGTGGATCACGACCGGAGGTGCGGGCTATGGCTCTGAGGCTTACCCTGCGCTGGCCAGGGACTATTTGGGTACAAAAAGTCTTGTTAATTCTCCTTCCACGGAGCGGTGTGCTTCCTGAAATTCAATGCTTTCCCTCAGATTGCACATTATGGCTTACACTTCCTGCACTTTGTTTCCTGAATTTCAGAGCTGCAGAACTTCGTGTGCTTACTAAATCCACACCGTGAATGACACAGTAAAACTAGCACAGGATGTGAAGACAGGGAGCCCCAAATTCCAATCTTGGGGGGCCAGGCAAAGCGTCCAACTTCACGGTTCTCGTCTGTTTAGTAGGAACACCTGCCTGCTGGGACTCTAGAGCCAATGAAAAAGGAAAGAGGCCCAGCTGGCAGAGTCCTAGTGCTCGCTTGAGGGGCTGGCATTCTTCAGCCTGATGGCTTCTCTCTACCACCTGCTCTGCTTCCCAGCCCGGTGACCTTGGCACAGGCATCAACCTCTCTGTTGCCTCAGTTTTTCCATCTGTCAAATGGAGTGCAAATAACACCACTTCGAAGAATTCTTAGAGGAATCACAGGAGTCAAAATGGCACAGAGGCACACATTGAGCATTTTGCAGCTATTTGCTTGTCGGTCCATTGCAACATAGGCCAAGTATCTGGCACAAAGTATGTGCTCATTAAATATTTGTCCACATCCTGCTTTCTACAGATTCTTTTCTGAGAAGCTTGTTTCACTAGCTGTGTTTCTTTCATAGCCTACACATGGCCCTTCTCACCACAGGTGTGCAGGAAATGGAGAATTAATTACTGTCCAGGTGTCTTGTTATAGATGGTATTCTATCTATTGGGTTCACATCCCGATTGCACTGTGGTGCCTCTTAAATACTGAAGAGAATGGGGAAATGTTCTTTTAATGTTAAACTCACTAAAAAAATTTTTTCCTTGAACATTTGCATAAAAGACCTTAGAAAGAGGAGAATTCCAAAAACAGCACTGCGTATTTTCAGACAAGCCAAGATTCCAAAACAAGGCAATTCAAAGTCCTTTCAATCTTTCTGGAAACTGGATTCTCACTAAATAAAAAACAGTGCTTTGCAGAGGTAGGAATTTACCAGAAGGGTTCCTTGAGGAAATACTCGCTGGGAGCCAGAGTGGTCACCCTAACTTCGTGTGAAGACACAGGAGCCGGAGAGCCAAGATAACCGGCTGTTTGAACTGCTCAGGGAGTGACCGTGGGTGTCCCCCTGAGCCGAGGTTCTACTTTCCTTGCTTTTATTGACCCAACATCAACAGAAGCCAGAAAAGTGGTGAAAGGAAAATTCCAGAAATAAACAATTCACAAAGATGGAAGGCGAGCCCCATTCCGAGTCACATGAGGGACTCCTGCTCTGCACCTGGCTGTGGCCGCAGCACACTGCTTGTGTCCAGGTGACCCGAGGTGGCAGCCGACTGCTGCCTCCCGCGCCTGTGACTCCCTCACTGCGTCCGGGAGCATCACGGCATCTCGCAGCGCTGTGAGAAACGTAAGCGTAGCACAGCAAGGCATTCTGTGAGAGAAACCACACTCCTGTGACTTTTATTAGATAATATGGATATAATTGTGCCATTTTATTAATTTTTATGCGCTCTCACAGTGCCTAACTTTTCAATTAAACTTCATCACGGGTATGCGTATATAGGCAAAAGTGTTACACGCGGGACGCGGTATGATCTGCAGTTTCAGGCAGCAGCTGGGGTTCTGGAAAGGGTCCCCCTAGGTTAAAGGGGACAGTTGTATGCGCATCCCATGCACCCCTGGGGTGCTGACTGTGGCACATTGGAATTGCACGTGGGTCATCAAAGCTGCAAGCAACATAGAGACAGTCTGCGCTCTATCCAGACCTTATGTGGGAGACGCTTACAAATAGGTTATCGATAGTCCACATGCTTGGATTAAGCTGGCATTCACACTAGGTCATTTCAGGATGCAGCAAGCTCGATGAGGTGTTCTGGGCACTAGCTGCATGCCACCCAAATGCCAGCATGAGGGGGAAGCGAGTCCTTGGGGCCGGGAGGCAAGTGCAGCTTCGTTGCCCTTTGGTTAGATAATGTTCAACCATTAAAGTAATTATAAGGCACAGGGAAGACCTACCTTCCCCCCCCAGGCCTATTTCTCTTCCATTTTGATGGGAACATACATTGTTTATTACCCCCTCTTTTACCACCCCCCAAATATCATTACAATGTCTGAGCCTGTGATATATGTATGGTTGTTACCCTTTTAATGGATAAAAAAAGATTTAAGTACTTCATTCTGTTGCATTTTGACAGCTGTTAGCCATCATTTTTCCATTCACCTGCATTTAGCAATCCCATAAAGGAAGGCAATCTCGGAGGGAACACGGGCCGGGCCCTGCAAGGTGATAATTCTGTATCACTCGGGCCTATAAATACCTGACAAGCGTTGTGCTGAGTCAGCAGTCTGTGACGGTGTGGCAGCGGTGCCCTTTTATCTGTGTGAGTGTCTCACAGCAATTGGACCACCAGCCCCTGCAGTGAAAATCCATAGTATCGATCAGGCCATTTCTCCACTGTAATTCTTTTGTAGGAAATCCCTGATGACAAATTTTATCTGCACCACTTTTTGATCGCTGGTTTGATGTAAAGGATCTCCAAGGGCAGAGTTAAGCGCCCGGCCGTTCCACGTTATCAAGCAGCCGTTTTATTTACTGAAACTACAATTGTGGTCACACACACACACACACACACACACACACGAAAGAAAGAGAAACAGGACCGGGAGAAAACAAGGGAGCCGAAGAACACTTCAGAGGGAATAGAAAGCCAAGAGGGGAAGAAGGAGGAAAGGTCACATCTCTGCTGAACACGCGTCCCACATCTACAACCCAGGGACAGCGGGGCGCCGTGTGCTGACAACGCGGAGATGACACAGCACTGCATGTCCAGGTGGAGTTGGGTCTGTCTTTCTCCCACTGTCCCCAGCCTTCTCATTTCCTGGGACTGGCAGAGCCTCCTTACTGTGTGTCCCCAGTACGTTAGGTGCATCTTCTTATCTGATGATGTGCATCGGAGATTAGAGTCGGGTGCACATCAAAGATCCGGGCGAGTGTCTGTAAAATACCCAAACCCCCAAAGAAAAGCGGAAAAGGTTATGTAAGAACCTATGTCCTTACAGAACTGCTGGTCTGGCTATTTCTAGGTACAATTACAAAATGGAAAAAAAAGAAAAAAGGCAGAGCAGAGTCTGGAGGCTGGTACTTCCCAAACCGCAGATCCAAGATGAATTTTATTAACGCCCAGGTCCTGGGTGTACAGAAGAAGCTCTTGGCCCAGGTGGCTTATGCAAGTCACATTTTCACACCTAGGGTAGCCAGATTGCTTCACACTGCAGCTGCAGAATTCTTGGTGGCAGGAGCCGTCGTAGGCACTGCAGGCAGTTTAGCTGCAGCCCCGGGCTCTACCCCTAGATGCCAATAGCACTCCCATTCTCCAGTTATGGCGACCAAAAATGTCCCCAGTCACAGTCCCTGGGGCATTAGGCCAAATCGCCACAGTTGAAAGCAGCAATGGCCACCGGTTGGGCTGGAACCGAAGTGAAACAAACCGTCATTAGCACCAACCACCAAAGAATGACTAAGCCAGTTTTTCCATCTCACAACTGAGAGCCAGACTCTTAGTCCAAATTCTGCCAACAGAAAAGCTCTATTTAGCAATCACTATGCAACTGAATTTGGGCCCTTTAGGTGGGGCCTCTGCTCTGTACCTCCAGGTGCCTCCTGCTCCCCTTGTCTTAAACCTGCCGGGCGCAGTACCACTTCTGCACGACCCTTCAGTCATACGGGGCCTGATTCGTCCTCGGCGTGATATTTCTCATACACGGCATTTCAGCTGACAGCAATTCTGCCTCCCGAAGCCATTTACCGGGTGTGGAGACCTTTCCTGGCTGGCAGCTGAGGACACGGGCTTGGGGGACGCGCTATTAGCATGAAGCAGGATCAGGGGCGCAGTGCCCAGAACGATCCCCCTCAAGCCTCTGCACTGAAAGGGGACAGTCCTGGGGCAGAGGACCTGGCTGGCCTCTCTTCTGCCAAACTCGTAGGTTTGCTTCTGAGGGAAGCCAGACAGAGAACCTTCGCTCTGGGCAGCAGCAGCAGTGACCTTGGTATCTGCGTCTCTCTTCTGTCACGTCAGGACGAGAGCAGTTCTCGGCTGCAAAGCTGCTGCCCTCCTCCGCAGCTGAAGTAGGGAAACATCGCCGTCCTGATGTCCTGGCCCCTGGAGAGGCCACTCTGGCCAGACATTCTCAGGCCCAGATGCCCCTCTGCAAGGACTCTGGCAGCTCACAGAGTGGCTGGTGATGCCTCAACGCTACTCTGGGGCGTGAGCGCCTGCTCAGGCAACTGGCCCAACAGTGCAGGCCGTGCTAGCTGGCCTCACCCCAGCCCTGCTTTTACCACGTGAGGGTTCCGACCCTCGAGAGGATTCATCCAGCAGCTGAAACCTCTACCTGAGCAATGACAAGCAGTATCACCCTCACCTGGAATCTCTCATCCGGGAGTCCTCAGGCCTTTGCATCGTACACGATCAAGGTTATAAATTGCAAAGGGGGAAGGAGGGAGGGCAGGAGGAGGGCTGCTCGAGAAAACACGGGATGCTCAGTTACATGTGAATTTCAGATAAACAAACTCTTTGTATATGTCTCGTGATTTCAGAAAACAACAAATAAGTTCTTTGCCCAAGTACGGCCCAATTCCTGCAGGGGATAGACTTTGAAAAAGTTATCCAGCCAGGCATGGTGGTACAGTCCTGTAATCCCAGCACTGTGTGAGGCTGAAGCAGGAGAAACAAAAGTTCCAGCCCAGACCGAGCAGCTCAGCAACTCAGTGGACTCGTCTTAAAATTTAGAAAATAAAAAAAAATTTAAAAGGACTGAGGATTAGTTTGGTGTGAAGGCCTTGGATTCAAACTCCAGTTCCAAAAACAACAACAACAAAAAAAAAAGTATCTGAAAATCCAATTTTAATTGGACTTTTTTTTTCACTAAATCTGACAATCCTAGTCTGGGATAAACTAGACAAGCTCATTCCGTCTAATGATGGTCGTCTGCTCTGTGTGTTACACCAGGTGTTACCAGGAGAGAAAGCAGAACTAGCTCCAGAGCTGCTAGATACTCTGGCTTTTGTAGGGAGGAAAATCGAGATTTTGTTGTGAAGTCTGGTGATTTTAAAACATTGTCAATGAACTAAAGAAGAAAAGATTAAACACTTCCCATGCAAGGGAGAAGCCAGCAGGCGGGCTCCCTTCTGCTAGGGGCACGGGGAACATGGACCAAGCCTTCATGGCGAGCCAGGCATAAGCCCAAGGGAGTCACCACGTTCTCCTGCCCACCAGGAGGCACAAGCCTTTTTCGTCACCTCCGTGGAGGGCATCAGGAAAAGGGAGGACTGGGACGGTAGTGTCCCAGCAAGGCCACACGGTCAGTAGCACAGCTGGCTGCTAACAAGCTGTCTTTGCCAGGATCCATCTCCATACCCATCAAAGGTACCACTTTTCAGAAGAAAGCGCTAAGACAGAGTTTCCCATGGGACCTCAGCAGCACCCTCCTAGGCCAGGGCCTCCTGAGCAGCTTCTCCAAGACACCCCTTCTGTCCTCCTCCCCCGGGCTGGCCAGGACCTGTTACAGCGCTGAGCAGAGCGGTCCCCTGAGCCCAGAGCTAAAGGAAGACACGGCAAAACTGACTTCATTTAGAATGTTAATATTTCGTTCTTCGTGGAATTGGATTTTTACATTGGTTTGGCTTATTTCTTCTGAATGTTACACTAAAATATTTTATCTTAATAACTAAGATGTTCTCAGTGCCTCCTTAAATATGAGCTTCTAATCACCAGCTTTTCTCATAAAATAGCGCTTCTGTGTTCTCGATAGATTTTCCAATTTCCAAAGTTTCCTGGGGGAAAATGCGGTTAAGCTCAAAGTATCCGTTACCTCTTTATTCAAAGCAGCGAACAACCAACAATAGGTGAGTTGTGCAACCGGAAGGAGTTGGCTGAGTAAACCACAGGACTCTGTGAGGACACCAGGGCAGAGGCCCCTGACAAAGAGGCTCTGAAACGATGCTTCAATTACAATGGAAAGTGTGGAAAAATGAGAATGCAGTGGGCAACTATGCTTTACAATGGAGAACAACTACTGGAAAAAATATATAGCAAACGCTGGCTGAAGTCTCTTTGAGAGAGACTACAGACTGTTTCTTCTTTCATCTGGAAGATAATCTGGCACCCTAAAAAACTGGATGTGCATTTTGGAATCAAGCAACATTATGTTTGAATTCTGATTCCTGAATCTACTTTAGGTAGGTTGCTTGAGTTCATTTTGCCTAAGGCTAGTGACCTCAAAGGTTTTTCAGGAGTCCTTAAGACTGCTATGCAGAAAGTTAAGCATCGCATGGTGTCTCTTATATGCTCCAGTATACTTCTAATATAATTTTAGTCAGATCAGTATTCAGTGTTCACTTTCTATGTGAATGACTATTTATATATTATCCAGAGTGAAGCATTTTAATGTTCTTTAATTAAATTTCTATGCCAAAAAAAACCCCACCATGCAGGTGGAGGAAAGGGCACGAGCTCACGTGTGCCCGTGCGCTAGTGATACGCACTCATGTACTTAATAAAGCCTTGTGCAAAGCCAAGTGAAAGCAACACTCCGCACGTGGTAGGTTATCAAATGTTGTACTTCTTCAGTAGGTATCAAATTTGATTTAAACCAAATAATTACAATCAAGAAAAAAGTAAGCCATAGAGAATGTTTTGGAAGCCTATAGTAACAGAGAATTCCCTTGGAGGACTTAGCTGTCACTTAGCTGTCAAAGGACACACACCTTGGGGAAGGGGACACCCATGGCAGAGACAGGCGACGCCAGGTGACCCCAGGGCAAGGGACAGGGGAAGCCAGGACTCTGCAGCCTTGAGCTGGCTGCTCTCAGGTGTGCTAAGGCTCCAGCTCTTCAACACTACCCAGCTCTGTTCTGGAAGCCAGGAGGCGTGTGTCCCCCCAGCCCCTCCAATCTAGGTGGAAGTGCCCTCCACAGCACTGGCCTCATAACCCAGAGTCACACCCGTCTGTTCGTCCAACCCCGGCTGCTGTTTCATTGTGTGGGTCCCCAGCCACTGAAGGCAGCAGAAAGACCAGGCACTCAGAAATTAAAAGTGCAGATGTAGTATGCACAGTGACCCCAAAATGCTGTTTCCCACTAACTGGTAGCTCTGTTACTTCCACTCACAGCAATGACCGCGGAATCTCTAGATCAAAAGGGCCAAATCCGGCTCACTGCTTATTTTTGTCGATAAAGTTTTATTGGAACACAGCCACAACTATTCACTCACTTACTGCCCACAGCACCTTTGCTCTACACAGACAGGGCTGAGTAACAGAGACCATCCAGCCTGGAAGGCCGAAAGTATTTTCTATCCGGTCCTTTCTAGATACTGTTTGCTGATCCCTGCACTGAACCAATGAACTAAACAAAGCATAATTAAAATGCATGCAATATGTGGTAGCTAAGCTATAAACTAAATAGGTCAAGAAATCTATTTTCTATTTCTCATTTCTTCTGAGAGCGATGATGTAAGAAAGATTATGGAGCAGGAGGTATTTTATTTATTAAATCCAAGGCTACATTTTAAGCCAATCATAATGAGTGTGTCACTTCCAGTAAGGGAAAACAGTTTACCTATTTTAATTTTTATCCAAGTTCATATTACCAGTCCAATCAAAAGGTTAATCATGTTTCAGTTGAGGATCCCATATTTACTACAACAATCAGTATTTTAAAATATTGACTGAGCCTCTGTCCCAAATTAAAATTTACATTGGCTTCTATGATTCAATGCATTGTCATTTGCTATCTAGACCAATGACAATTATGCAATGAATACAAGGATTCATCTCAGTAACAAATAAGCTCCACAGCCCAGGCTAAGGACCAGCAAACTTTTTCTCCACACCATACACCACACACTCTATTTCCCAACTACTCGACATCACCCAAAAGCAGGGACTGAAGATATGCAACCCTAGACCAGGTCTGGGGGGATTATAAAATCCGTTTGCCACGCGGGCAGGAAAGGAACATAAACAAGTGAAGTGAGTGTTGGTTATGTGGACATCTTGAACAGGAAGACTATGACGGACCACAGGACATGTGTCCGTCTAAGGAGGATGGCTTCTACCCAGCATGGGGCCTGAGCGCTGCCTTACCAGTTCCTTCTAGTGTAAAAAATACATCCACATTTTCTCTATATCCTGTTGATGTGTGAAATGCTGGCAACACATGCAAATTATTTTAAATATTTGGGGAAGATAGAAACAAACATGGCTGCAACCAAAGATCTCTCAACCTCATCTCTCAACCTCAGGAATATTGAGATTTGGGGCTGGATGAGTCATTTTTGCATGGACAGGAGGTGGGGGGGAGGGTTTTACCCCTCGCTTCAAGTTCTGGTGACCGAAGATGTCTGCAGATGTGTCTCCTAGGAGACAGAGTCCACCCTTTGGAGCTGCACAGCCGGACCTGTATCTGACCACAGCCACCTGTCACCAGCTGTGCCCAGGACTGCTCTCTGCCTGACCTGCTCTTCTCAACATTTTCTCCCCAACACCCTTTATTTTTAAGATAGATTTCCCTTTGTTTCCTTTTGGATAAGAAGAAGAAAATGAGAACAGTACTGAAAGGACATCAAAAACAACAACAACGAAGTGTTTGGCAACATTAAGAAGACAGGAAGGACGGCAGAGTGGGGTAAATCAGACTGGAAAATGAAGATTCATGAGGTTCAGCACCCTCATCTCAGCATGAATAAGACCCAGATAACCACAAGGAGGAAACCATCCTGGAGAATTAAATCTCTTTTGTTCTTTAGGATAACTCTGAGGCCTTCACGTTTAACTTGGACACACATCCTTCATCTAGTGATTCACAGCTAATGAAATTGGGGAGAACTAGCATTCAGATACCACCTTTATGAGGCTTCAGACAAACGCCATAGATCACTCGCTATTCATCCTTCTTTCTATCAATCACAAATTCATTTCTACACTCAAAATATTCTCATTTTGCTTGGGAGCATTCATAATGTTTGTACGGTATTCGCGTTGCTCTCATAACTGAAATACTTCACTTTCAGCATCATATTTCAGTGCTACGTCCGAAGGAGCTACTTCAATTGTGCAATGGTCAGTTAAAATCACATAGCTCTCCCCTTCTTTCAGAACCCCGAATCTGCTTTATAAACAAAGGCTGTTGAAGTCTTACTGGGGAAACGCGCGCTTTCAAGATTAATGTATAGTCTTGTTTGTTGGCATTAGAAGAAATTCTACTGGGCAAATGTACGCATTCTGATGTAAGAGGTAACTACTGGACACGTTAAGTGAAGTACTTAATTCCTGGTAATCTCCCCCTTGCCTCAGCGGGCTTCCACTCAAAGAGGAGCCTGGTATGTCTTGCTCCCAGCTAGCTTGCTGGCTGAGGACCTGAAGGACAAGGCTGTCAACAGTTTCAGCTTTTGATTTGCACAGCCAAGATCCAGGAAAAAAGAAAAGGGTTTTCTTAAAAAGTTGTACAAGAACGTATGATTAAGCAGTGCAGGCTTTTCCTACCCAATAAGACTCTGGGGACATGAGATAGAACAAATAGCTTTAGATGTTGGTGAACTGCAGAAGCCCAGGCAAAGCCATTTTATTAGGTGTGCGTAGACACAGACGTATTTAGAAAACTCACTCACGAGTATTCAAGCCTGAATAGACAGACACTGCGACTTGCTTTCTGGATAAAACCCAAAGAGAAGGCAAGCTGTGTGAGGAGGTTCTCTGTCCAGCCTGGGTAACCACACGGGCCAGCGGAAGCGCCAGTATTCCTGTATCTGCTGGTGTCCGCTTGTTCATGTCACCAGCTCGCTGGGTCTCTCGCTCTCTCTCTTCCATACATCCAGAAATTATACATCACTCCATCCAGAAATTATGCCAACAGAAGACGCAGAATACAGGTGCAACATGCAAGCACTGTTCACCCAGAGGGCTGGCAGCGGCGGTGGACCTGTCCTCGGCTGGCAGCCCGTAAACACGATACAGATTACAGCTCGTACGCTGGCACTCACAGACCCCTAGGTCCCACCTGAGACCCTCTGGAATGTGCAAGCATTTGTAGGGAGTTATGAGCTACCTCGTGTCCTCCCAAAATGTATACCCTGGGTCCTGAACCCCAGTGCCTTAGAGCGTGACTCTTTTTGGAGACAGACTCTTATAAGAGTAACTCAGTTAAAGATGAAAGTTAGGCCGGTGTCTTCAGAGGAAATGGAAATGTGGAGACAGGAGAGCCACACATGCGCAAACCAAAACCCATGCGAGGACACAGCAAGAACCTGAAGAGAGAGGGCTCCCAAGAGACCAGATCTGCTCTCTCTGATCCTTGACATTCAGCTTCTAGAACTGCACGCAACTGAATTCTGTTCTCCAAGCTTCCCCGTCTGTAATATTTCCTTATGGCAGTCCTAGCAAACCAGTGCCCTGGAAGCAAGAGTTCAAAGCGCAGCACACGCTGAGTCAACTGAGAAACCTTCAGCTATCAGTCAGGATGAGCGGGGCTCTGCTGCGTAACAGCAGGTACCCATGGCTGGAAAGGAAGCTTGTTCATCTCGAAGTAGGATGCGCTACTCCCTTCCGCCTCACTCCCCTGACAATCTTATCACCCTGAGGGACCAGAGGCATCACTGACGCCAGGACGCCTTTCCTATAAGTTTCCAGGAATAAACCAGATGCAAGAATAAAACTGTTGAGAGGCAGAGCACAAAGAAACTGCCGAGGCCTTGATCGGTTTCTTATGAAAAGCGTGACACATGTTTTCTTTCACCGGCTTCCCCACCTATTCTCTCTGGACCATGGCAGCGACTCATCCTTCACACATGGCCGGGATGTCTGTGCAGAATGAGGTGCCCATGGGAAGAACGGAACAGCTCCTGGGAGAAGCCGGCTGCCCGTTCCCCAAGGCCAACATGTGATCACCAGAAAAGGAGCTATCTTTTGAAACAGTGCTCACAATCAATAAAAATGCCCAGACTCCAGCCCACCCCTGCAGACCCTGCGCATGGGTGAAACCCAGCCCCCTTCTCTCTGTCAGCGCTGTCCTTACCCCCTTGCTTCTCAATCAAAAGCTTTGTCTGTTGCTGCTCACGCTCTCCCCCGCCGGCCTCTCATTTCTGTTTCCTCTGAGCTGGAAGACGCTGTGTCCACCGGCACTTCCACAGCTGAGGTAGAGAAAGGGAGATCGTGGGCAACTGCACACAGCTTTTTAAGCACTTCCTCCCAGAAGGGGCCCATCTCTGCTCATACTGCATTAGCCAAAAACTGCCCGCCACAGGGTCACGCCTAAACCCAAGCAGAAAGGTGGCCTCTTCCCATGTCCTCAGAAGCAAAGAGGACCCTGAGTTACTGCTGAGTAACAGGCATATGAATAACATGAGCCTAGAATTAACTGAGAATCAAATAACAGATTTCCCACCTTGTGATGGAACAAGGGCTCAGAATAGGAAGCGCTTTTAGCCAGGGAAGTATACCATTACAGCTCTCACACCTGACTTTGCCATCTGTGACTACAGGATCGCTCCCACAAGTTTAAGGTCAGGGAAGTTAGGTTTCCAAAACTGTAGGCATTTCCATCTTGGATCACTTCTCTACTACCACAAGAATTCTGTGTCACACCCGACCTCGAAGTTGAGTGTCTGAAAGACGCATGCCTTTGTCCTAGCTCAGTGCTCTCTGGACTGTGTC
This sequence comes from Dolichotis patagonum, assembly GCA_004027295.1. Taxonomy (NCBI): domain Eukaryota; kingdom Metazoa; phylum Chordata; class Mammalia; order Rodentia; family Caviidae; genus Dolichotis; species Dolichotis patagonum. The sequence continues at coordinate 56,548 of PVJX010009977.1, forward strand.
TGCATCCTGGTCAGCCAGCAAGTTGGCCGGGCCTGGCAGGTCTAGGAGGCCTCTGCAGGAAAGAAATGCGGCTTCTCTTTCTCTACAAGCCAGTCCAGGCCTGTTCTCATGGCTGTTCAGGGTTCTGGGAGACAGAGAGCAAAATATGTGACACTGAAATAGCACACCATCACTTCTGCCACCTCTCTAGTGGCCGACGGAGGAGGCATGGCAGTTACCATTCAAGGGGTGAAGAAATACTCCACCTTCTACTAGGATGGGGCTGCAAAAGATATGCATGCAAAGCGATGGAGAATTGGAATCATTTTCATATTAATCAGCGCCCCCTGTAGACTTGATCCTCAGACCAGTGGTATTTAAACCGCAGCACAGGTCACAGCCACCAGAAGTGCTTGGCCGAGAGTTTTTAGCAGAACTGGGGTTGGGTCCAAGGGTTTGCGTTTCTAGTTAAGCCTTCCGATGCTGATGCCGATGGCCCCAAGGTGACAGCTCAAGGGCCACTCCGATAGCCTCACTTGCCAATCAGGAAAACTAAAAGGAAGGTCACCTGGTTTGCATCTCGTGGTTGGGGCCAAAGCCAGACATACAACCCTACCTGTCCAGCCTGGACTTGTTTCTTTGACATCTTTCGCAACTCCACGAGTCATTGCCCTGTCTCGGTTCACCTCTGTCTTTAATATTGTCATTATTTTTATTATCATCATTAGTCATGATTAAGAAGATGGAGGCATGACAAGATGTTTAACATTCCGCCCAAGGCTTATTAAAACTGATGGGCCTGTCTGACCGGCAGAGTCTCCTCACAGCGAGACACAATCCTCTGCCCGGGAAGCCCCCACAGTATCACCCTTAAATTAAGCAGCCCCTGACGACCGAGCCATTCAGCTACCCAGAACGTCAAATGCATCCCTCTGAATCACACGTGATCTTGGCATTCCCGGGTGAGAGTTCAGCAAATCCGGGCACCGTCCCCAACCTGGACAGATGGTGCTCTTTATAGCTTTTGTCAGCCACCACAAGGGGCAATCTCCACAGAAGTGACGTGACATTTCCCTACACAGCCAGGAACCACAGCTGAGTCTCCCATTTCCTCCACTCGTCAGCCTGGTTCTTGAACTACAGTAACTTCATAGAATCCACTGTGCTGTTTTGATGTCAGGTCCTTGGTTTTTCGTGAATAATACTATGAGTATCTATCACTTGAAAATCACCATCCCACTTGTTATCTCATTGTTCTACCTCTCGGGTCTCTGAGTATGATAGCTTTCCAGGTGCAAGTGTATGAAATGCTTCTCATCTTGAGGACTGGTAATATTTTGCAACTAGGGAAAGCTATGGAGAAATTCAAATCAGAAATACTTGCCCAGGTAAAAGAAGAATTGATAAAAATAGTGAAAGAAATAGTGAACGCATCTAGTGAAAACACAGCTAAAAAATTAGAGGAACAAAGCAAACAGATACAATCCCTGAATGAACAATATAAGAAACAAACAGAATGCATAAAGCAGATTCAAAGAGATATACAGGAAATCAAAAATTCTATTGAAAGCTGTAAAAACCGCCTCAATGAAAGTGAAGATAGCATTTCAGACCTCGAAGATAAGATTGCAGCCAGTGAGCAGGAAAGACAAGATCTTTTAAAAATAACAAAGAATCAGGAAATAACAATTCAACACCTGCAAGATGATGCAAAGAAAAATAACATAAGATTAATAGGGATAAATGAAAAAGAAGGGGACAGCCCAAATGATATCAGGAGGATATTTACAGAAGTAATACCTGAAAACTTCCCAAACATGAGAAGAGAAACAGAAATCTGGATAAGTGAAGCATATAGAACTCCAAACAGCCATAACCAGAATAAAACTACACCCAGAAACATAATAATCACCATCCCAGAAATCCAACATAAGAATAGAATACTAAAAACTGTTAGAGAGAAAAGAGAGATCACCTATAAAGGAAACCCTATCAGAATCATGGCAGACTTCTCAACACAAACAATGAAATCAAGAAGAGCATGGAGTGAAGTATTTCGGATCCTAAAGGAAAATCACTTCCAACCCAGACTGACATAACCTGCAAAACTGTCCTTCAAAATGGATGGAGAAATAAGATACTTCCATGACAAAGAACAGCTGAAGAACTTCATGAACACCAAACCAACCCTACAAAGAATACTGAAAGACATTCTAGATACACACGGGAGAAAACCACCAAGCAAGGCAGACAATTAAATAGAATGGAAAGCTAAAGACACAACAGCAGAAAGATAAC
>PVJX010009978.1:0-58817 GCA_004027295.1 Dolichotis patagonum
CTAGGTTGGGATTCGGCTCAGCCAAAGTGCGCTCTTCGGCCTGTCAAGAAATGCGCGTCCTTGGAGGCGCTCCTATGCCGGTGGTGGCCGAGGTGGGGGGCGGGGCGTGGCTGGGTCCGGGAGGCTGCGCAAGCCCCGCCCACAAGGCCTTTCAGCCGGCCAGTGCGCCGGCGCGTGCGGTGGGGAAAGGCGGGGGGGGGGGGTGGCCAGGGTAAGGAGGACCTGGTTACTGACCCGGCCGGGGTGGGCGTGGCCAGAGATAGAAACAACAGGGTCTGGGAGCCTTGGCCGCTGGGTCACTCAGGAGGCTGACAGATACATGTCTGAAGGCCAGCAGTGGAGGCGATGTGAGCAGGCCCTAATGAGCTCTGAGGCTCATCTGTCAGCGACTGCCATCCTGCTCTGGCTGAAACCCTACTCCTGGGCCAACTCACAGGACACAGTGTTCCTTTCTGAGTCTGTGATCACTAGGCTGCCTTGACACAGTGTTTCCCTCACACTTTTCCTTCTTTATTTAAATCTCAAACAGAGAAATATTGACACTGCTGACAGCATCGCTGGTGTTCACACCCTTGCAGTCACGGAGACTCTCTTGGACCTGTCTCTCAAGACAACGCAACATTGTGTACTTCTCTTTAAAAAATGTAATTTAAATAGTTTCAACATAATAAGTTCTGCAAAATTAGCATCCAGTAACCACTTGCAGGGGTCTTATCTTTGACTATTTCAAGCTGATGTTAATGCCCTTATTTCTAGGTAATATTCTTTACATAATAATGAATAAACTATTAAGAGGTTTTTGGTCTTAAATAATTTTGATTTCTCTTTATAAATGTGATTACTGAAGTAGTTCACGCCTGTTGGGTCCAGCATCTTAGACATCACATACACTAATGCCTTTGCATTTAAAATAGACCCCCAAATTTAATCACTGCTTGTCACTTCTTCCACTGCTATCCTGATCCCAACCTCAGTTTCTCACCCAGATTTCTCCAAAAACAGAGCATACTGCACAACTTGATTTTTTTTTTTTGAGGCAGAGTCTCACTATATAACCCAGATTGGCCTGGAGCTCACAGCGATTTTTCTGCCTCAGCCTCCTGAATGCTGGAATTACAAGACATTCTCCATAGAGTAGTGACAGGAATCTTTCAGAAGAAAAGCTAGATCCTTTCAAGCCCCTGCTCAAAACCTTCCAAGTTTCCCTTCTCACTCAGGAAGAAAGAAAACAAAAAGCAAACTCATGGACACTGCCTCTCTCCTGCCTCTGCTCTTCAATCACCTATTCAGCTCTAATGATGTCTTTCTGCCTGATTTGTGATCTCAGAACTATCCTTCTGTCTTGCAAGGCTCTCTGTCGCTTATTTTCAGAGAATGCTTTCATGACCACCGCATCTGCCATAGCACTGTTCTCTGCTGGCATTCTCTCTCCCCTTACGCCACACCATTTGTCTTCACAGCATCAGTATATGCACAGCTACCATATTGTATAGCACTTTGCTCACCATCTGCTTCCACATTAGAATGCAAGTCCATGCATGAGTCCATGGCTCAATTTTGCCACCTACTCTTTCCCTAATGGCTCTAAAAGTGCCTGGTCCCAAGTAGAGCCTCCATAAATGTTTCATGCCAAAAAATGCAGTAATCTCAGAGTGCAGGTGTTGAGATAAAATTTAGAAATGGTAGCTGGAAAAAACTGTACAAAACGTTCTTCAAATTGCTCAATATGGCCAGGCATGGTGTCACACAGGAGGCTGAGGCAAGAGGATCACTGTGGGCTCCAGGCCTACCTTGGTTACACAGTGAGACCCTGCCTCAAAAAAACAATCAAGTTGTCCAGTATGCTCTGTCTTTGGCTTATGAATCAGTCTCCATTGCAAAATGATTGCTAGTGTAATCAAAACTGCAAAAATGCATTTTAAAAGCAATGTCTTTGCACTAGAATTGAGCGATTATTCATGTAAATGGAAGGCTGGGAGAAGAGAAACTGAGCCATAACCCAGAGCTATAACTGGAAGAAAGAAGAAAAATAACACTGGTGACAGGGTAATGGAAGACAAAGAGGAAGAGGGAGTAGTGTGAACCCTTGGACTGGCCTGGGTCAGGAACTCTCACAATAGACAATAAAACCGTCAAGGTTAAGAAAAGATCCTTTCTCACTTGCACTTTCATTTTTGGTTGCTGAAAGTTTTTAATAAGAGCTCCAGAAGTGCACAGTGGTTGAAAAGGAGAAGAGGAGAGGAAAGGGAGATATCAGAAGTGTCTGGTCATTGTGCCCATTTGCAGCTCAGGGTGGAGGGTGGACATGGCTGGGATGCTACCTGTCCCTAATACAGGAAGAAAGATGAGGGCTGATGGATCTAGGCTTCTGCGTACCCATACGTGAACAGGAATGTACACTTGGCAGCTTGAGACTCCAGAGTCAAACGTTTGCCTAGAACCAGGAAAGTCATTGGTTGGCAGAGCTATACCACAATTCCAGCACTTCTGAGTTTAATTTGCTAGGCCTTCCACAAAACAATGAATATGTCCTGAGTCTCTTGAATCTAGTGGGTCCAGACAGCTGAGTGGGCAGTCAGACTCGATTAGGTAAGTGCTTCCCCCAGGCTGCTCCTGTTGCCCCAAGATAAGAGGAGACGGGATAGAAATGAGTGAATACCATGTTCCTGGAACACAAGAAATTGCTTGGTCAGAAATGCCTAGGGCAGAACAGAGACTTTGTGGGGAGGTCCACCCCAGCTTGAAGGGGAGGAGGGAAGGCAGGCAGCTTAACACTGGCTCACACAGGAAACAGCTGAGAAGAGGAACTAAACATACTGAATCCTAATGTTCACGTTAACCAGCTTCCAGGTGCCTGTGAGGCTTTCTTACCAGCATCAAGTCCCACCAGCCCTGCGTTCTCCATCTTACTTTGCCATTTTCATTCCTCTTTCCCCTCTCACGTGATCCTTGAATGTTTCTTTACACCTGTGGGAAGGTGCTGGGGACAAAGCCAAAAACTTTCCGGGATTTGCCTCTGGATCATTAATTTCATCAGTACAGAAAGGGCTTAGAGTACCTCAAGAGTAGTTTGAACGGCAGCAAGGGGCAGGAGCACATTTCCAAGGCTAAAAATTGGCCCCTGGTGCACATTGCTGTCACCATCTTCCATGCTACACAGCTAGCAGCCAGCTTGTAAAATTCCCTTGAAACAAACATATCATTTGATTGTTCAAATGAAAAATGTCATTTGAATGTTGAGTCACAAGAAGGTCCCACACAGCGTACCTGGCACAGGAAGATGCATCCAGTAGCAGAAATTAGTTTCAGAGAAGAAATTTGCAAGACAGGTAGATGGATGCCACCAAGATCCAGGTTTGTAGACTCCCCTTACCATCCACTTGGTAGACAAATGCACCTGAAGGGGTTTTGCACAGGAGCACAATCTGGAAGGCTGCGGAGGCCTCTGGCTAAGAGCAAGAGACAAGAAGAGACATCTTGCTCCTTCTTTCTTTCACTCTCTCTAGCTTTTAAAGTGCCCTGAAAAATTTGGCATGTTTTGTTAAATTATTATCTTCTCCTGGTTTAAAGATATTATAACAAATAATATTGATGTGCTAAAAACCAGCACCTCTTATTCATCACTACAAAAATATCACTTAACAAAACTGTTGGAAATCAAAAACTCAAAATTTGCATTGCTTCTCTTTCTCTGTCTACTCCACGAAATAGGGTACTTAGAGCTATCTCTCTCTGGAATGATTGCCTAAGAGTCCACCTAAATTTCTCAGGAACTCCCTCTGCTTGAGAACTAAAGGAATTCCTTCTTGTTTATTCTCTCAGACAATACAAGAGAAGTGTGATGCAATTAAAAAAATAGTCCCAAAGTTAAATATTTCAAAATTATATTTCTACAATTGTATGATAGTTTCTGTGAATTAATGTCTCATATTGGGTAATTTGTATTCTTCTTGTATAAATTTTTTGTATTCTATAACATAGAATTTATTTCTTGCAGCATATAACACTAGGATTTTGTTGTTAGTTTTTTTTCTTGCCTAGTTATTTTAATATGATTAGTCATAGTCATCATACAGGAGCTTGTACACTTGGTTTATTTCAACCACTCCACATATTTCCGAAAATATCTGGCAGCATATTAAATCAGCTCTTATAAGTATTAAGAGAGTAGTCTATGATAATCTGTGCCTGCTTTTTGCTTGAAATGCTTAATAGGTATCTTTCAAAGTGCTTACTTTATACTGTTTTCCAGGAGGCAGAATGATGTAGTAAACTGAAGATAACTACCAATTATTCGCACTTAGCAAAGAGGTGGAAACAGTGTTTCCTCCCCTGTCATTTGATTTGACAGGTAGAATGTAATGAAGTAGTTTAAAATAACCTGAAACAAGATATTGGACACCCAAACACTTCCTTCCCCATGTAGCGTGATCTCCTGGGGAGATAGTGCCACATAAGAAGTCTACATGCCTCGAGCTCAAGCCCCCCACACAGAGAAAGGGAGATCACATGAAGGAGAGGTAAAACAGCCCACATTAGGAGACCGAAGCTCTTTCCCTAGAGACTGTAGCCCAGCAGAGCTGCCACCTGAAGGTAGCTGAGGGAACGACTCTGAGTGACTACCTATAAACCAAAAATAATCATCCGGCCTAAATGGATTTGTGATCCACATAATTATGGGCAAGTAAAATCAAATACTTTTAAGCCACAATGTTTTGGCACGGTTTGTTACATTTCAGTTGAGCCTGCCTGAAACATGAAGAAATTGAAGGTATAAAAGCAGGAACCTCCTGTCAAAAGAACTGTTACGCTGTTTAGAAACTATTGTCCTTTTCTGTTTTCTTACACTGTGTTTTTCAGTTTGACATCCATTAATTACAGGGTGAAAGTATTGGTCGAAGTTTTTTTTTTTTAACTCTCCCATTTGACCCCAAGCTTATATTCTAAAACCACTTCTTTATCTAATTCTCACATACCCCACCAATATTTTTCTGATTCTAAATGGCACACAGGTACAAGACAGCTAGTGGTATCCCCTATGTCTGGAAGCCCACTGGAATTATTTAAATCAGCGAAACCTAAAATTTTTACCACACCTCATCCTGCCTGCCCCACTCATACTCTAATGAGGTCTGGCTTTTCCTCCCTTCCTTTCCAACTTCTAAACAAAACTTGATGCTTCCCCATGCAGCCTTGCAGGGCAGAGTATGTCTACTTCTCTGCAGAAATCGAGTTAACAAAAATCTTGACTGACACTAACCTTTTTGTGTTGTCATCAGCCAGCTCCATAGATCAAAGTGTTGTCTATACAACGAACACAAAGCTAAAGTAACACTTTCTGCAGAAAAACTCTAAAGGATATGCAGGTACATGTGTATATCTGTGTCCTTGTATAACTGTGTCTAAGTAAACACAAATATACTGCTGCCCTCTCCCACCAAGAATGCTACATGCAGTGAGAAATGATGACATCACAGTAGGACAAAGGCAGAATCAAAACTAACCGTATTTCTCTGGAGACTATGTATTCCTGTCTAAAAAAAATGAAAAACATTCAGGAAGCTTTATGCACAGAAAAATTTTTATGAAAAAAGTTCTGTTTGCAAATGACTATATTCTTTTTTTAATTCACTATATGGCTTAAACAAGTCATTTATTCCTTCTGAACCTGAGAGTCCCTATTAATACCTAAGTACAGTGATAAAGCCTACATCACAAGGCTACAGTGAAGATCAAATTATATGATATAAACATGTCCAGCAAACTACAAAGTGCTATATATACATGCTACATATTACTGTTCACTGGATAATTGTGATTTACCAATTGTGCAGTGACTACATTTTCTGCATTTTAAATTTAATGTACAATTATTTCATCTCTTAGCATAGTGTCTTTAAAATTTTCTATGAAATTTAAAGTAAAAATTACTATTGAAAAAGATTTCCTTAGGTTCTTCTTACTACCAATTTGATATGTGCTTCTGTCGCGACGATGAGACAAAAGTGGGATTTTTTTTGAAGGGGGAAGGAGAGAGTACCCTTGATCGCATTCCAAAGACCAATTTGTAATATTTTGTTTCTGATCAATCTTTGGAGAATCCATACGACCTGGGCAGTACAGACAGTACATTCTCAGTGTAAAAAGGCAATTGCCCCTTCAGGAACTTTCTTTTATCTCTGTAGAACACAATGGGGCTCCTGAAAGGCGAGCAACCCCAGGGGATTTTGAGAGAGAGGAGAGAGCATTTCTGTTAGCCCCAGGAGTTTCTCTGATCTGCCCTCAGCTGTGTGCCATCATTTTCTTCTCTCAGGCTTCCTGGGCTTTCCCACTAGGCTCTTTTTGTCTCTTTGGTTTCTCCTATGCATGCAGTGACTATTCCTCCCAATACAGAAAAGGCACTCTTTGAATAAAAATCCTCCCTGAGTAAGAGGCACTGTGTGCTGTATAAGATTCACCCTGAGTCTCTGTCTCAAATCTCATACTGTTCATTGCATGTACACCACTGTGAAGAGTACGGATGGAGTCCACGCATGCACATTACTGAGAAGACAGTGCTAGGTGTTCACCATAAGGGCTCCAGTGTTTTTAAATGATTGAAAGGCCTGCTGAGTGGCCGGCTGATAAAATTCTGTTAGAGTTGAGGAAGCAGGCCGGGAGGAAATGAGCAGCACACACGTAGCAAACAGAAGACATTAGCTTTGAAGGCAGTATAAAACTGAGAAGGAAAAAAAGAACACTGAAATTTGGGTAAAAATACAAATTTTACACCTGACATTAGCCCTCTTTCTATGTGGTATTTTCTATAATTAACAAGCTCAGAGCGTCTCTGAGTCCCAATTTCCATATTTTCCTTATTTGTAAAAAATGAGTAAAAATGTCCTGCCACATTGTGTCTCAAAGAAGAAAATTAATGACTTCAAGTTTTTATGCTTAAAATATTTTTCACACATTAATTCTTAAGATTCATTCTTTTAAAACTTGTTTTGAAATCATTTCAAACTTACAAAAATCTTGCAAGAATTTTATAAATTATTTATATATTTCACCCAGTTGAACTAGGTGACAAAAACCTTATTTAACTTATCTTCCTCTGTGTGTCAGTACTTATGTGTGTTTGTATTATCTTTTTCTCAAACCATTTGAAAGTTGAAAACATAAAGGCTCATTTCCACTTGTCTATGTTTTGTTATTGCTGAGATAAAATACCCAACATCTAAAGTTAAAGAAAGGAAGATTTTTTCAGCTCCCAGTTTGTAAGGGTTTCAGTCCGTAACTGACTGGCACCAAGGCAGGGTAGTTTTGCAGAAGAGAACAGTTCATGGCAGACACAAGATATCAAAAGCAACACAGGGGAAACACAGAGTCTTTTTGTCCTTTATATTGTAAGCAGGCTACAAGCCCTAGGGCAGGTAGATCACTCATACCCTTAATCCTAGCCAGATATGCCAGTCAAATCAGCAGACTGATTTAGTAATGACACACCCTTAATACCAGCATCACACACTCTAGATTCAGCAATCTGAAAAAACAGTATGATCACATGAAGCTTTGGGGGAACATCTAGACACAAACCATAACATCACTTGTTTCAGCAGGTATGGTATTTGCTAAAAACAAATACACTGTTCTAGAAAACTACAAGCAATCAAAACCAAGGCAATTAACACTGATATCATGCTAGTATCTAATTATTTTTAATAAGATTTTATTGGTACATTTTAGATTAGAAGATGCAGAAAGAACTCCTGACATACTTAGCAACTTTATCTTTGACAAAGATGTCAAATTCATTTACTGGCAGAAGGCCTGTGAATGGTGCTAGAAAACTGGCTTTCCACATGATGAAGACTAAACTAGACCCATATTTGGCACCTTGCCCTAAACTAAAATTGAAATGGATCAAAGATCTAAATATTAAAGCAGAAACATTAAATCTGCTAGAACTATGACAAAGTACCAACAACTGGGATCTCATATTACTAAAAGGTTTTTGTACAGGAAGAGAAACCAACAAAAGAGTGAAGAAACAACACACAGATGAAGAAAAAAGTTTTTCCTGCTGTTCTCCAGAAGAAGTATTACTATGAAGAACATATAAAGAATTGTAGAAAATCAGACCTCCAAAATTTAAAGACTCATTCAAAAAATGGGCATCTGAAATGCACACATATCTCTCAGATGAAGAATTACAAACAGCAAATAAATATATGAAAAAATGTTCAGCATCACTGGTCCTGCAAGAGATGCAAATTAAAACAATGCCGAGATTCCAACTCATCCTAAAAAGAATGGCTATCTTTAAGAAATCAACCAATAATAATGCTGGAGGGGCTGTGCTAGTATTTAATCCACTGACTCCATTAATATTTTCTCCAATTGTGCCTCAAATTAGATTTTTGGTTTTAGGCAGGATCTAATCCTGAATCACATATTGCAATTATTTGTCATGTGCCATTGGTTTTTCCAGTCTGAAAGTTCTTCAGTACTTTTCATCATGAAAGTTACAGACTTTGAAAACGTCTGCCTATTCCTTGTATTTTTCTGATTTGACCCATACTATGTATTTTTGGCAGGAATACCACAGAAATGTCACTTTGCTTTTTCTCAATGCATTGTATCAGAATGTACACATTGTCAAATTGTCCCATCACTCTATTAAGATGGATTCTACCAAATGTCTTCAATCCAAAGGTGAAATACTTATGTCCCAATAGATGATAAGTATTTAACATTAGTTTACATTCTACTCTAGAGGCACAGTTTAAACTTCTTTTATTCATGTATTTGTTTTTGTCAGCATGAATCTCTGTATATTTTTTTCAAAGTATTATAATCCATTATTATAATTGTTTATTTTCACGCTCAATTTGCCAGACTTTTCCAAGTGGAAACCTTTTTAACTAAACCTTTGTCCTTCTGGTATGCTCTTCTCATGCTTTGAGCACTTTATTTCTGGAACAATATACTATCTCATGTACAGTTTGGTGTTTTTCTGAACCAACGCTGAAATCAGACATTTTTCCATGAATGTCTCATTACCCTTAGTGGAGATTAGTTCTCACAAATTAAGCTATCAAGGTTAAGAGTACAAAGAGTTATTGATATTGAGTTTTCATTCCTGAACACCTGCAAAGCTAAATATGAACCTCAAACTTGACCTCATTAAATATTCAAATATCAATTTGAGATGAAATGTAGATCTAACATGAAGGTTAAGACTATTAAGTTTCTTTTCATCAAAGAAAACAACTGAGTTTAGATTTTATAAAGACAACAAATATTTTGTTAGACAAAAAACACCATTAAGGAAATTAGTCACTGACTATATAAAAACACATACACACAAAGGATGAATATTTAGGATATACAAAATATCTTAGAATATATAAAGAGAATTTATGATCAAAATATATAAATGTAGGTATAGCTCCAAAGATCAATAATAAAAGTCTTTTAGAAGTCAATTGTACAGTTTCTTATAGAAGTTAAGATTATTCTTTCTTTAATGCAGCCGTATTACATCCTATTTAATGAAGTCAATTGAAAATTTACATTCACATAAAACTGTGAACATGTATTTTGGGGTAAAATTTATTCATATCTTAGTCACTTTCCTCATTGCCAGGACAAATTTTGTTGTCTGCTAATTGAAGTTGCTTTGGTTCATATTTTGCAAGTTTCAGTCCTTGCTTGGTTAATGGAATGGGGAAGGGATCTTAGTGGAGAAAAGCTGCTTACTTCCTGGAGTAGGAGAAGCAGAGAGAGAAGGAAGCAGCCGGAGAGGGAGATACTCCCTTCCGAGTCACTCTCCTAGTTACCTGCCACTTCCCATCATACTCACTCCACATTCTAACAGCAAGGCAGCTATAAACTCCATAATGCAATCACCTACAAAATTCCCATGATGAGTATATGAGGTCCTTAGGAGAATATGGTTATGAATCATAACAATCCACAATTACCAAAATATGAAAGGAATAGAATGACCTTGAAACGCTCCACAGATGCCCTGCAGTACATGCAGAAAATGGAATACTGTATGTCAATAAAATAAAAGATCTATAAAACTGTGAAAAGACATGGCAGTCATGTATGCATGTTGCCAAGTGAAAGGCTTTGCATGTCTAACTGAAATAAACTGATATGAGAATGTACAAAGTACAACTACATGACATCCTGAAAAAGACAAGACAATGGAAGCAGTGAAAAGGTCATTCATTGCTAGAGATTGAGGGTACTGAGAGATAAATGTGTGGAACACAGAAGATGTTTGGGGCATTGAAACTGTTCTTCTCACTAATGTAATGATGAGTACATATTATCAATACTAAGAGGATATACAAGACAAATAGGGAACTTGAATGTAAATCATAGCCTTTAGTTAGTGCATCAATACTGGCTCATCAGTCGTAACACATTCATCACACTGATGTGAGATGTTCCCTATAGATGGGATGTATTTGAGAGTGAGATGGTATGTGGGAACACCTTATTTTTCCACTCAGTTTTTCAGGAAACCTACAACTGTTCTAGAAATAATTTATTCATGGATAAAAAAGAAGTAACGTTTTTAAATGGATAGAGGCCTTTGATAAGCTAATTATCAACAGAAGATATAAAAATGGTCAAGAACTGTATGAATAGATATTTAGCACCATTAGTATAAATGAAATACACTAAGATACCATTTTGTAATAAAATTTGCATGGACAACATTTTTAAAACTAGTAGTTTTAAATGATGCTGAAAATGTGAAATGAATGGAATTTTCATGCACTGATGGTAGGAAATAAAGTTGGAAATTTGCTTGGCTTTTTTAAAAAAGTTAAATATTTGCATAAACTATGGCTCACTATTTATCCCTAGAATAAAAATGTATTCACAAAGGTCTCTCACAACAATTCACATTAAGAATTTGAAACAAAATGTCCATGAGTCTAACAGTGCATAAAACAATCTTCTATATATTCATATGATTAACACCATTCCGCGAAATACTAATACACACAACGTAAAGATGATTCCTAACAGCACTATGTTTAATGAAAGAAATCAGATCCAAAAAAGGCAGTATACCTATATAGTTGAATTTTCATAGAATTCAACACAGCATAGATATTCTGTTACAGAAGAAATAAGAAGGGAGATCTCTTGGGACTCCATGTGCAAAGGAGATTGACTGTCAAAAGACCCAAAGGTAGTTTTGGGAGTAATGGAAAAGTTCTATAACTATTTTTCTGGGTACTTGGTTTCACACAATTGTTAGAACTCACCACAGAGAACACTTAGGTTCTATACATTTATGTAAATATACCTAAATCTTTAAAAATAAGGGAAAATAAAAATAAATAAACATGTTGTTTTAAGGCTAAAAGAGAGAACTGGGTTATTGCCTTCTAGGACATCAACAAAAGAAAAACTGATGCACGAAGTCTAAACAAAAATATTGTTATTTGAGTAGAAAGACAGTGCTTTTAACAGTTGGCTAAAACTAATGGAACATATTTTCCATGAATCATTTTTGAAGATACTATTAAAGTACAAATTTTAGCTATAGCTGTCTCAGTGCCCATTCTTGTAAATAAAAACTACTCTCACTGTACATTTTTTATATGCATAGGTTTCATTTACTATGTATTATAGTCTGAGTACTGTCTGTTTTCCTAAATTCATATAGGGAAAGCCTAACTCCAACACTTCAGAATGTAACCAGATTTGGAGATAAGGTCTTTACACAGGTAATTAAGTTAAAATGAACATAGGATTCAAAAAATATAACTGGTGTGCTTTTAAAACAAGAAAATTAAAAACAATTTCATCACAAAGGCAGACCAAGTGAAGATACAGAGAAAACTCGGGATACAAGTGAAGGAGAAAGACCTAGAACAGAGCTTTCTTTCAGAGCCTTTAGAAGGAATCCACCCTGCCGAAAAATTATGCTTGACTTCTAGACCAGAACTGTGAGAAAATAAATTTGTATTGCTTAAAACTCTCAGGTTCATGGTCCTTTGTTACAGCAGCCCTAGCAAACTAATATAACATGATATGGTTAATTACCATCAACTCCCTGAATCACATCTCAGGTGTCATTTAATCTTGTATTGAACTAGTACATAAAATACAGATTTTGTTAAAACTTTGCAGTCCACATGCCATTACAAAAATATGGTCTCCAGAGGCTGAACATTTAGCTCAATGGTTTAAGCACGTGAGTACAATTCCTAATACCACAAATAAATAAATAAATATCGTCTCAGTGTAAAAAATAAAAGTGATAATTAAAACCTGAAAGACTAATAAGATCCAAAATGTATAATATATATTGTATTGATGAAAGGAAAAGAAAGTGCTCAAAAGTAAAGAACAACTAGGATAGAGAAAAGAGAAATGGAAGAAAGGAAAAGATTATATATATGTAGATATACACATATAACTGTATGTATGTTTAAGTGTGCAAGATAGATAACTATACTACTAATCTCTGCTAGTTTATCAAAAAGAACAGTTTTTGCTGTCATTGTTTGATTATTTGCCTAGATCTTGTAACCTGAACAACTATTTCTAACATAACAATATGCAATATACTAACTAGTGTTAATTTCATACTGTTTTTTAAAATTCTGTATTATTTCTATCCTTTTCTCTGTTTTGATTTTTAAAATAAAATAACAAAATAATAGGTATATTTCATGAAAAGTAGATGGCCACTTCACTTACTAGAAAGCCCATTGGGGATTTGTCACTACACATCTGATATTTGGTCCACATACACAAAGCATGGTGTGTTGCTTCCTATCCTACTCCTGCACGTGCTGTGTTGTATTTCAGAGAAGTGCATAATAGAGATGGAGTTGCTCAAAGAGTGAAGTGCAGCAAACAAAGCACTGAACATGAAATTAGGACATGGTTGAAATAGAAAGGATGAAGATGACTTACAGGAAGTAACTCTGTCAAAAACATTCGGATTAGAAGAACTTCTGAAGTAATGGAATAGGACTGAAATGTAACAAATAAAGTGTAGGAAGTTGATTCTTAGTTAGAAATATGGCAATTTGCCAACGCAAAGAAAAGATGATTTTCTTAACTTACATTATGCAGTAGTGATATTATGATTTTTACCTGTGATTCTTGGTTTATACTTCCCTTGTAATGTAGAACATAGAAAGTAGAATTTCTCTTCCCAAAGGCAAGAAAATTTCCTTTCTGTGCTGGAGTTGAATAAAAATAAATTCTCTTGTCTATCTTATCTCATAAAAACTCACAATACCTCTAACCAAAAGCATCCTACCCCATAATAAAGAGGAAGAAATGCTACAGAGAGAAGTCAAGAAGAACATGAAGAGACAGTCCTTGCTGAGTTTCACCACTCAGTGTACTGGCATAAAATGATACCCTTTTGGGCCAATGACATTTTTCCTGGTTGTGTGAGACAATCCTGCTTATACAATGAACTCTCCATAAAAATCCAAAAGGACAGGGATAAGAAAACTTCCATATACCTGAGTAGATGGAGTTTTTCCAGAGGGTGGCACACCCAGAGAGGAAAAAGAAGCTCTTTCCCCATGCCTTTATACTTTGTCCCATGTACTGCTTTATCTGCAACCTTTGAATATCTTTTTAACTAAACCACTACGTTTGTTTCTCTGAGGTCTATGAACCACTTAGCAAAGTAATTGAGTCTATAAGAGGGGATTGTGAGAACATCAATTTACAGCCAGGCAGTTAGAAGCGCAGGTAGAACAAGTGGAGCCTGAAATTTTGCATCTGCAAAGCACAGGGCTGGGGGAGGGGGAATCCTGGAGAAAGAACCCTGAACCTGTGGAGCCAGATGCCAGCTCTAGGTATATAGTGTCAGTTCAGAAGTAAATTAGGGAAAGCTCAGTTTGTATCCATTTCAGAACCTACTACTTGCATGGTGTCATGGTTTATGTCAGTGGCCCTCATGCAATTATGGATATGACCAAATCTAGCATTTGTGATTGGTTCATTGTCTAGCACTTGGATTGGTGCTGTGAGTGTTTCACCTGCCCAGGGTATGATGTAATGTCAGGAAGAAGGTTTCTCTCTCTCTCTCTCTCTCTCTCTCTCTCTCTCTCTCTCTCTCTCTCTCTCACCAGTTTCTGCCTTGCTGTTTGTAGCGGCCATGAATGGCTCCCCGCCATGCCACCCTGCCTTGGAGCCAACTGAGTATGAACTGAAACCTCAAAAAACTGTGAGAATAAACCTTTCCTTCCTTCATTTTTGGGGTAGGGTATTTTGTTTCAGCAATGAGTAAAAAGTAACTAAGACACATGATATGTGTAGAAAAAGCTCCACACATATTATGTCAGGAGTGATTGACAGAGTAAAGTAGGAGAAATTCGGAATTCTGAGTTGGAATATTTTTACACTCAATGACCTCTATGCTGAAAAATTTTGTGATCTTCAAGAAAGCTTGTGTGGAAACAAGCTTGACCTATCTCAGTACCCTATATCAAAGAAGATTCTCTCAAGAGCTTACTATGAAACTGGGTGAATCTGTATAATCTGCCTATGCATCTGTATGCAATTGTTTCATATTGTAAAAGAGTTCTTCCACCTACTAAGTTTCAGCAAGTGCCTCTCACTTGCAAACTGTAATTTTTTTAAGGAGATCCTAGGAAATTGTTCCTTGGCTTTTCTTCTTTGATACCAAAAGAAAACCTTAAAAACAAGTCTGGTGGTTGTGGTAGGCACAAAAATGACCGCCCAAAAATGTGCAAGATATATTTGAGAAGGAAATTCACAGATGGAATTAACATTATCTTAAAACTGGATTATCTGAGCTATGCATGTAAGCCTAGGATAATGGTGTAAATTCTTATTAAAAATGGAAGGAGGCAAAAGAGTAAGAGTAATCCAGGAAGATTCAGAGTGTGAGAACTCTGACCCAATTTTTCTGGCTTTGAAGATGGAGAAAAATGAGAATGGAAGAAAAATGAGAGCCAAAGCACACAGACTCCACAAATTGGGTATAATCTTTAGCTATTAGCCCAGAAGAAGACAGAAACCTCACTCCTGCAGTTGCAACAATCTGATTGTTCAAGCAAAGGATTCTCACAGCTTCAGAAAGGAATGTAATTCTACTGATTCAATGATTTTTACCTGGTGAGAAACTGGCCCAACTTTGACCCAAGAGAGAGGACTGTAGAACAATAAATACATGATGTTCAAGCCACTGAGTCTTTGGTAGTTTTATGGAACTAGTAGTGAATTAATAGAGTGGTCATATTGAGTTCATAATATTCAATCAGGAAAACAAACAAGGGCATAAAAGGAAAGTCTGGAAAATAGACTAATATAAGAGTTGAACCCATAGAAATACAGAGCTAAATTAAAACAAAAGTGTAGACATGATTGTAGATTTTAAAAAATAAATTCTTTAAACTCTGATAGTTTAGAAATAAAGTAATTAAGAAAGGCTGTGAGTAAAGTAGCTGAGTTTATCTTTCACAACTCAGTTAAAGTCACATCACTTTGCTTAGATAAAATAACACACATGCCCATATATTTGTGAAGATAATGATAATCATTTGGAGAAATAAAAAGTCAACTAATATTTGGGCAGGAGAGAGATGGAAGATAAAAGTAGAAAAAGTGAAAAGTATGCTAATTCTGCTATTTTCCATTCCAAGAAATGAGCACTGTCTAAAACTAGAGGATTCAGTGTCTTGTTTATGATTAAAGGAACGTTGTAATATCAAAAATGCATCTCTTTCAACATATCAGAAGCAATATTCCAAACAACAAAAAATGTGGTGTGGATAAAAATAGAAACATATCATATACTTCACAAAACTAAGTTCATAAATCACTGGCAGTTCAGTAAATGCAATCATCTCAGCTCACTTATTAAAAGATAAAACTTTCAGATCAGATAGGGCAGAAAAAACAGACAAATGACTGGAAATAACACAGAAACATAGACAATGAATTTCTAGAGGAGTTAAGTGATCTAATGCAATTAAAAATAAAGCAAGATTCATAATTTTAAAATCAAATATGTTTAGTTTACTGCAAATAACATTAATATTTTAAAAATGAGACATTCTATAGTGGTAAAGATTGCAATTCCTGGAAAAGATCCAGCAACAGTGATACCTGTGTGCCAAAACTATGACATTAATGACACATATGGCAAAAATTTCAAGAAACAAAGGAGAGAAAATGTTAGTAGTAAAGAATTTTAATTCATTTCTATGATTAATCCTAGAGGTCTAATTAAAAACATAAAAATGATTGTGCACATATTATCTGCCATCAGAAGGCTGAGGCAAGGCCATCCTGGACATAGTAAATTCCTTTCTCAAAAATAAGAACAGCAACAACAAAAACATCTCAAAATATCATAATCAGTGGAATATGTATAACTGGTAAGTATTAAAGCAAATTTTAGTAACAAAAAGGAGTAAACCTCAGGTTCTCAGATCCACTAAGGGTTGCTCTGTACCTCTAAAAATATGATCTTCTTCTTACAAACATTATAAGCAAGTGAATAAATTTGTATTTCTACTTTACACCACATCCAAATAAACCAAAATGGAATAAAAAAGTTAATGTAAGAGCACAAACCATAAAACTCAGAAGAAATCACTTAATTAAAAGTTTGTAACCTTTCATTTGAAAATGGTTTAGAGATATAACATCAAACATGTAAATGACAGAAATATAGTAAGACTGTACTTCATAAAAATTAAAAATGTTTATGCTTCAAATAATATTGCCAATGCTATGAAAACATAAACTACAACATGTGGTAAACTATTTTAAAATAGGATATTGGATAAGTTACAAATACCCAGAATCTATAAAGAGCTCCTATGACTTGGCAACAAAAAGGAAAATACCCTGAAATTAAAAGAAAATAGACAAAGGACTGGAAAAGATATTTCTTCAAAGGCCGTATACCACCGGCCACTAAGCAGATGAAAAATGATCAAAATCACAAATGATTAGGGAAACAGAAGCCAAAATCAAACTTAAATAATGCCTCATACCAGCTAAGATGCTTGTAATGATATATTTTTAAAACCGCAGCAAGTGGTGCTAAAGATATACAGAAAGTGAATCATCAATTGCCAGTTGGAATGCGAAATGGCATGGCTATTTGACTGACAGTTCTGCAGATAGTTAGCTATAGAGTTATCGCTTAATTTACCAACTCTATTCTTTGATTTTTGCTTCTAGAAAACAAAGATGTATGCCCTTATTAAAAACTTATACCTGATGGTTCGTAAGAGCTTTATTTATAATAGCAAAATCTAGAATCAACCCAATGTCCATCAACTGGGTTAATAAATAACATGAGATACACCACATACATGAAACTTGAAAAGAAGATGGTAGGTGAAAAAAGTCAGTTACAAAACCATGTATTTTATGATTCTATTTATATAAATTCCCAGGATAATCAAATTAATAGATTAAAAATTGGAGCATTTAGTGTAAGAGAGAAATTGTGAACAAGTAAAACTTTTAAAGTTCTAAAGAGAATAGTTATTTTACTGGTGAAAAGTCTCTAAAATTTACCAAGGCAGTCATTTCACCACCTTGTAGAAATACTAAAAACCACTATGTTGAGCATTTTAAGGGGTAAATTATGTAGTATAGAAATTATCTCAATAAAGTTACACTTTCATGAAGAAGTAGCGCCAATATTTGAACCCAGTTTAGTACAGAGTGGTGCAGTGTGGCAGTCCGCTGACACTGTCACAGATCTGATGCCGCACTTTATTGGCATAGGCATCCCAGCCACTTGTGTGCTCCTTCTGCTCTTGCCAGGTGTTTAGTTTTAGCTGCTCTAACTTCTGAGCCAGATATTATTTTTAGGCCCTTGATGATGGACATTATCTTCTCTTGAAGTTGATTTGCAAAATCAAGGTTGGAGGTTTAGAGGTGTTAGAATGCTATGTGAGTTTCAGTGCACCATTGTAGATTCTTACTTGTCCCGTCTCTATTTCACTTCACAGGCATCTTCTCCTCCAACTGTCTGCCTTCCTTTTCTCAGGGCAATTACAATATGCAGAAGTGCCACGTGACTGCAGTCTGCTTTATCAGTTCCTAACAATAGGATATATCAAAAAAGTTCCTAAGAGTAAATGCTTTTACTATATCACTTATAGGAGTCCCAATGCCAATGCAATGCAATTCTATTTCTTAGTATTTTTCTACAGTCTTTGATCTCTATCTGCTGAGCAGTATTATTGCCTAATTAGTTTCCTCACATCGCCAATCTGCATACAGTTCTCTCAGACATAAAGATTTCCACCCATTCAGTTTTTGTCTTCTGACAATATTATTTAAAGTGACACACTGCACCTTAACTACTCTTTTATACCATGTTTGCCACTCCCAGTACCCTTCACATTAATGCTGTGCTCCATTGTGTCTTGTGAAACAATTTGGAATTTGTGGATAAAGATAATATTCCTGTCTTTGCTAAGCAGTTAATTCAATTTAAATCTGTAACGAGGAAGGGCATTTCACAAACTAAAGATATACCTAAAGGGTTAAAGTATGACTTAAACTCATGTGCATAGCACTCAGATAAGCTGTAGTTGAAGAATTTAACATCCAGTGCATGCCTACATGGCGCTCATCACATCCTCTCATCTACACCTAATGAGTTTGCAGGATTGATGTTATGTTTGCACATTTGACAGATGAAAAAAACTGAGGCGAAGAGAGATTGTTGACATAAAGGGACTGACAGCACTGTATGTAATTAGGGATGAAGTTGATTGTTCTCTCTCCTGCCCCCTCCATCTTTTATGTCAATTCCAACTCTGCATTGATCTTATTCCTTTCAGGTGAAGAAAGGATTTCCCCTTCTAAGACCAGGATTCCATGCGCCCAGTCAAACATTTCTACTAGGAAGGCTGTCTTCCAAAATGCTTCCTTCCAAGAAAGAAGTCTAAGTGGCCGGAATTTGATCATGTCTCCCTTGAACGCATGACTGTATCTAGAGTTGTAGTATCATAAGCGACCCAGCTTAATTCCGGGGGTTATTCTTTACTGCAGAACCAACAGATGAGGAAGTGGGAGGGTGTCACCCTCATGACCACATGAAATGGGCTTCTTCAGGGGTGTATCAATAAGAGAGAAGGGAAGGTAAGTTGGGTGCTCACATGGTTAGAGTTACCAGAGTTGCCTATATATGTTGACTTCTTTATAGAGGTAAAACATTTTGATAAAATTAAAGTTTTCAAAAGAATAAAGCTATTATACCATCATTTGTTCCCAAAAGAGTAACATGGAAACAATATTTACTTTATTGATTTAAATGTACACCATATGGGATCCTTTTTACTCTAGTTGTTTTCTGTTCCATTTTATAAGATCCTACAACCTAGAAACTTTTCCATTTGAAATGATAATTTTATACCAATTACTTTTCTTTAAAAGACACTAGTCGATGTCCTGAGGCAGGATAGAAACCCACACTTACAGAAGTTCACACTTATAGAATCTCACAGCAGTTAAAACCTAAGAATTTCAATACAGGCTTTGCATAGATTTATTTTGTCAACTCGATAGTGACTCTTGGAAATGATCAACACAAGCTATAGACATGGCAGAAAATGGAGATAATACTCTAGGGTTTAAACTAATCTCCTGTGAGATATGGTTTCTTTTTTCATTTAAGAGCTGGTATTTTGCTTGGCCTCAAAGATGATAGTAAATCATAGCTTAGAGGGAGAAACAATCAAACTAAGCCAAAAGCACTCAGTTTCTCTGTTTTCAAAAGCCCAGTCTTGCTATGCTTCCAAAAAGAAAGGCCAATAAACCTTTGAGTTACTTGGCCTCATTTTGTGAGCAAACTGAAACCAAATTTCAATGTTGAGAATTTAACACTAACTGCTCCTACAACAAATTAAACTAGATATGCACATTGTTTCAGTATAAAACTATTTTCAGTGCTTTGTAAGATAAGAAGTTCATTACAAACAAAGAGGAAAATATGAAAGGTATAAAACTCACAATAAAATTTTAAAATACAATATTCATCCTTATCAGACTTTTAGAAGAAACCACTGCAGACAACTGATAAATCATAATCTCCCAATAACAAATCCCTAGACTTCTAGAGAAAATAGAATGGATACACTAAAGTTTGTACTACTGCTAACTTTTAATTAATCAACTCAGCAACCAACCGCTGAAGAAATAATATCACTTCATAGACTACCAATTTTGATAGACAGTTTCAAAACAAAACCTGCTTGTTGCTTCTGTTATAATAAGACCTATTATCTCCATAGAACAGTTCAATGGCAGAAGGAGCTCTATAGCTTGAGTAGAACAGAAATAGGAAGTAAGAAAGTTGTTTAAATTAGTACTGTATTTGTCTATATATCTGATAAAGGTGTACTCTCAGATATTCAAATGATTTGGAAATACATTTCCTCTTTACCTCATGGATGCCTTTACTTCTTGAAGAAACTTCAGTTGTCTAAGACTTGCGGGTTTTAGACTTGTTATTATTAAAAAGGTAGACGGTAAGAGATACTAACAAAAATAAGAGATTGTAGGATTTTATAAAGAAATAACCAGAGGACCAAGTGAAAGCGAGTGGAAGACAATTTTTGAGTTTCAGTACTTTCTGATCTTGCTACTATGTGTAAGAAAATGCCCAGGACTGACCCCAAACACTTGGGGCTAGAAAATCAATTGTATGTTTACCCACCCCCAGTCTACTCAAGATTTATATTAAAACATATTCAGAATGAAATAGAAGACATTTAGACAGGGTCTTTATTTTACATTTGTATCTTATCATCTCCTTTTATACTGGAATTAGAAAACCATACTTCAGATGTGACTCTCATATCTCTCCTTTCTTTTAGATTGGCTTCATTTTCACTTTCCTTCCTGTCTTAACAGAATCATTTACTTCAAAATCCCAGTTTCTCACAACTGGCCCAAGTGGAACAGAGAAAGAGGATAAAAATTTATTGTTAATGTTTGTTCTTTGGTCAGGAAGAAAGTGGCTATTACCTTTTCTTGAGAAAATAGTCAATAAGAATAGGAAGAAGAAAGAAATGTCAAGGGCAAGGTCCAAATTCAGAGTGAAAGGAAAGGGGTGCCCTGCCCACCCTGTGTTGTGACGCTTGGGAATGAGTCTCTGGAGCATATCTTGCCTATGACCTTGAAGAGATTATAATGGAAGACAAATGAAGTACTAAGGATGGTAAGGATATAAGGACATTAGGACTAGTAACAAGGAGATTTAAGTCAGAGGGCTGGCTACACTGTGTGATTTTAAGAAAATCATCAAACCTATACACTATAGGGTTTCCAGTGAAAAAAACATAGATAATATTACTCAAATTGAAAAATATAATATATATTAAACAATACATATGAAAGTAATTCATAGATAATAGGCATTGAATGGATGTTTATTTTCATATGCGTGTGAGTTAAATATAATATTTTCTTTTAGCATGCTGTTAGTTTCCTGCATAGACTGTTTATAACTCAGAAGTGGTTTCTGTGTTTGGGGCCTCATACATGCATAATGCATAATGCATAATTTTGGACTCTATTTTTCATCAAATTCTTGTTGTTAAGGAAGACCTCCACTAGAAATCATAATTCTGTGTTCATTATAATTTATGACTACCCTCAATATTCACATTGTAAAGGACATGATTATGACCCACCAAATTGCAATATAAATGACTATTACCCACTAGAAATACAATCGGAACAACCCAGTTGAGTTGGAAATAAACCAACACTTCCAAAAACGAATCACAATGTTTACTAATACACTTTGACTCCTATTCATTATGTTTATCATTATGGCTGAGACATTTATTGAAACATTTCCATTTAATTGGATTACTGTGTGAACAGAAAACGTGATAAATGTCCCCTCCCTATCTACCTATCTAATACTAAGCACTGCTGGGTAACTAGATGGCAGGACATTTCTGGACCTTAACATGTGATCCATCGTGTAAGTCAGAAATAAAATGCCCTTTGGCCGAGAACAAAAAAAGAATATTTTCTGTCATTTTTTATAAACTAACAGACTATTTTAAAATGCCCACTTAGATTTATAGAACAGCTGAATAGAAAGTAATTCTCATTTTCTGTGTTCTAAAAACTTGAGGTTGTAACAGAAAATGGTCCCTCTCAGCCAGCATACTCCAATTTCTTAGTTGCCCAGGTAATAGTTTCTGTTCCAGTTCCAGTAGCTTCCGTCTCTTAGAAATGCTGGTCACTATGATGCATAAGAGCCATTCCCCAATTGATAAGTCATTCTGCTTCTGTACTTCCTGCTTGATTATCTCATATAAGCCCTAGATCACCACAGATCAGGTATATTCTGGGAATGATCCTGATCATTACCCTTTGATGTAAATATATCTGCCTCCAAATCCTGGGTGCCCTTTCACTTTCTGTTTGTCATTACTATGTCAAGCTATTTCAGATGGGGAGTTTACTTTCTCCTCTTTTTTTTTCCTCCAGAGTTGTCTAATTTTAATTTC
Source organism: Dolichotis patagonum (assembly GCA_004027295.1). Lineage (NCBI taxonomy): Eukaryota > Metazoa > Chordata > Mammalia > Rodentia > Caviidae > Dolichotis > Dolichotis patagonum. The sequence goes on from PVJX010009978.1 coordinate 22,521, forward strand.
AAAACTGCCCCATAAAGAAATGCTATTCAGTGAGTACATATGACTTCCTACTGTGAACTCATGAGAAGTATAACACTCCACCACTGGTACCCATTCAAAAATAAGGGAAGGTATGAAAATTGTAGGATTTAAATTCAGAATAAAAAATGCCCAAGAGGAATTCACATGGAATCATTACACACACACACACACACACACACACACACACACACAGTTAAAATACAATTCAGGGAACATAATTGGTTCTGTAAACTGAAGGATTTCTCTTACCCACATAACTCTCATAATCCCAGCCATAAAATCAAGGTGTGGGAATGGCTCACTGGGACCACTGAGGCAGTGCAAAGTTGAGTGGATCCCAGCCTTGGCTGGCACACTGAAACTTGCTGGAATGTTTTCACAATCACACCTAACTTAAATCCCAGTTTGCATAATAAAGGGATTATCTCTTTTTAAATTATTTGACAGAACTGAACTGTAAAATTGCAAGTGTATGTTTATTTGTATGTGTTGGTGTAGTTTTCACAGGTAGACTTTTATCTGCTAATTCAATTTCCTCTATATTTTATATATGCTCAGGTTTTCAATATTTTTGTGAAACATTTTGCAGAAGTCTTTCTTTTCTACCAAATTGTTCATTTTATACAGAGTTAAATATATTTTGACCTAAAGCACTTCACATTTGTTAATGCTTTTTAAAATTTTTCTAGTCTGTCTACATATTTCATTTTTCCCCATCATCTTTTATTTTTGTTCCTTTGCCTTTTGGATTCATATTTCCATCATTTTTATCTACTATATTCAACTTTTTAAAAAATAACAGTTTTGGAAGTTAGTTGCAGCTAAGATCCTCTACCAATCACCTTCCCAGGCACGAACATTTGGACAGGTATTTATACACCAAACTACCTTCACGAGAGTTAAGGAAGCCAGGTGAGAAGTCATATTGCTTTGTCTTGGTACAGCTAGAATATAAAATACATTGAAGATAGGAGAGAGTACTGTCTGCCTCACCTCTCCACAGTTCCAAGCAACATGAAGATCAGAGAATTGAAGTCCAGTGCCTGGCAGATCCCTGCAACTCCTGCCCTATGTCCTTTACTAAGTAGCTAAATGATTGTCTTCACCACCACCCAGGCCCTAACCTTGGACAGGTACATAAGAGCAAGACTTCACCCTCTGGGGAGCAGGGCAGTGAATCTAGGACAGAGCTCTGCCTTGGGACTGAGTGTTGGGCAATGCTAATCAGCACCAGACAGAAACCAAAGGCATCTATACCCAAGGCATCACTCACAGGCAGAGCCTCTAGACTTGCCCAGGCATTGGGAAGAAACCTGTAAGTCAGTGGGAACCAGACTTGATTTTTGACTGGCACCATTGAGAGCCTTAGAATAGGCCCAGGGCACAGCCCTAAACCCTTAACTTGCATAGATCCCTCTGGATGTGAGACTCAAGTGCAAGTCAGATTAGAACCAGCCTTGATAGGCAAAGGGCTGTGCCTACCACCCTTTCCCCAGCCCAGGGTACCCCGCCATCTTAAGGCCAGTGTTCATAGACAAGATACTTGCACCCCAGTGAGGCAGATTTATATATCTACCTGGATTACCATTGTTGTGGAATGGGCCAGTGTGCATCTCTGAGACTATTCAGGTCCTTGAACATGTAAGACTCAGACAAAGTTCAAATTAGCATCAGCCTCTATGGTCAAAGGACTGCTTTCACTAACAATACCCCAACCTTGGGTAGCAAAACGCAAAGCAAGACATCATCCAATGAGAGTAAGCCATAGTAATAAGCACAAGATTTTCCTTTGGAGATCAGTATGAGGCTAGTAAGACCTAACTTCACCTTGTTGGTGATGGTACTGACAAATGAAGCTTCTGCAAGAGCCCTAATATCAGGAGGGGATAGATGGCCTCTACCTCTCAGACTTCTTTTCCAGTAAGCATCATCTGTGACTGAATGGCTGCAGCACTCTTGAACCACGTGTCTGCTTTACTAATAGGTAATTCAAAACAACCTTGACCCTACCTCAGAGCTGCACTAGTCTTGGCAGGCTGTAGATTTAAAATGTGAAACAAAATCTCTGGTTGGTGGCTTTAGGTAAAGAATACTGGCCTGGGAGTGGTCCTTCCACAGTGACTGTGCCTAGCAGAATTCCACAATTCTTGACCACAGGCTAGGCTCTGAGTGAGGTATGTGGGCCTAAGGCAAACCGATAGAGAGGCTTGGAGGGACAGAATACCCTTTTTAGATAATCGTTCCCTTCCTGGGGAACAAGGTAACAAGTGCAGTTTTGGGGCAAGCTGGGCGTCTATTGCCCTCTAGTGCTCACACCGCAACAATACACCGAGCGTGGACACAGGAAACCTGGACTGAAGGTTCCATGCTGTGATGAAATAGCGGAAGTGCCTACACATATAGAAAATGAGCAATTTACTTAGAATTTCTGGAAGGGTAAGCATAGACAAATCCAGGTCATGAAGACTTCAATAAATCCCTAATCCTTCAGTGAACTGATGATGTCACATGCCATTGCATCAAGAACTCTCAGGGAACCATGATTTCACCTAATGATTAAAGTAAGGCACTAGAAGCCAAGAATGAAATGATCGATATTAGCAAACATTCAGATGGAAAATTTGAAAACTCCACATTAAGGAAGCTCTACTAATATCGAGAAAACACAGACAAGCAATTTAATAATCTAACAGAAAATTAATAGGGATGGAAGCAATTTTGAACAATCCAACAGGAATATTTGAGTTGAAAAACAAAGCAAATTTTAATATGTGATTAAAAGCATTAATAGTAGAATAGATGAGGGGACTTTTGGACAACATTAACATATTCCGGTTTGGGGGGTTCTAGAAGGATTTGAGAATGCTAAAGAAATAAGAAGTTTATTCAAAGAGATAACAGAAAACATCACAAACTTTTAATAGGCTAAACATTTCCAAATACAAGAAGGTAAAAGTTCACTGTTCACATTCAACTCAACTGAATCTACTCCAAGACATTTCTCAACAAATTCTAGTTAACAGGAAGAGGATATTATCAAAGGTACAAAAGAAACAAAAAAATGGAACATAAGGGCGTACCAATCTGCCCAAAAGTAGACTAGTCAGCAGCAGGAAAAACCATCATATTTTCAGAGCACTAAAGGAAAACAATATGACATTGAGAGCCATTGCATCCCTACAAAGCTATACTTTAGAAATGAATACAAGACATAAGGATCTCGAGACAAAAAAAGCTGAGAGAGTTGAGAGAATGTATCTCCAGCAAACATGGCCTACAGGAAAATGTTAAAGTGAGTTCTTAGAACTGGAAGAATGCAGCATTAATGATAAAACATTGGAAAGTATAAATCTCACTGTAAAACCCAACTGTAAAATTTCTAGAAAGAGTAAAAGATAATGGCTATATTAACTTCAGATATCCTGCAATTTTTACCTACAACAAATAGCACAATCCACCATGATATAAAGATAACATTAATAAATTGAAAGTAATACAAATAGAAAAGCTTCTGGGCTTTTAACACACTATGTAAAAAGTTTTAAGACAAAAGATTACAAATAGCCAACAGGTGTATGAAAGTGCTCACCATTACCAAGCACCAAGTAAATTAGTCAACTTATCTGTCACTGAACACAACACTTGACACTCACAGTATAAAGGAGAAGTTTACTTTGACTCACAGTTTCAGGGGATTGAGTCTATAGTCATCTGGTTCCAACGCAAAAATACCACAAATGGAGGAATGGCACAGCAAAGATGTGCAGCTCATGAAGGAAGGGAAGCAGACTGGGAACAGTGCCACAGAGAAAAGAGTGCAGGAGACAGTCCGGACCCTAATGTCATGCCTCTATCACCCACCTTCACATACACACCACAACCAAGATTTACTAGTGCTTTGGTTTTATACCAAACCAATCAACTTGAAAATCCATGATAGGCCATCACCTGTCACCTCTTGTCAACTTGATACCAAACACAGCTCCTTAAATACTTAATTCCAAATAAACACAAGATCACAATTCCACTTAACAAGATATAACTATCCCAAGTACTGCTGGAAGCATAATAGTCCCTTCCCCCAAACCTCAACAATTCCAGCACTTTTTAAATGTCTAATGCTATGTCTCTTCTGAGACTCAAGGAGAACATTCAGCTATGGTCTTCTGTAAAAATAAAAAAGTCACATAAACCCAAGACACAATAGCACAGGGTAAGTATTCCTGTTCTGAAAGGGCATGTGAGGATAGAAAAGAATCCAAGCAAAGCCAGGTTGAAAAAAAAGGGACAAACATTAAGTCTTATGGTTCCATAGTCAGCACCCAGTTCTAAGAACTCACTTAAGCATTTTTTGTAGGACATGTGATGGTGAGATATGAGTTTCAAAGTGCTTAGATCTTCCTGATTGCATCTCATATGGTCTCTGTCTTAGGCTGGCTCCTCTCAAAGCTTGGAAATTTCCATGGCAGATATTGCTATGCCTGGGATCCCTTAATTCGTGGAGTCTCTACTGCATCTCTGTCTTCATTTCCACCACTTCATGTAATATACTCTCTAAACAGCTCCTTAGCTGGCCTCTTGGGTCACCCTTTGAAATTTAGGGAGAAGATTACTTGACCATACTACTTGTGAATTCTGCATGCTGGTAAGACCATCATCCATGTGGTTGATTCCACAATTTGACATTAGTTATGTCGCATTGAATTATGGCTGTTGTGAACTCTGAGTGCCTGGATAGCTGAGAACTGTGAGATAAAACCTAGGGAGCCATTTCTCTAGGAGGCCCTTCCCAAGCATGGCTACCAGAAGTCTTCTTCTCAGATGAAAAGTTCATACTTTGCACTGTTGAACTTTGGTGGATGGAGTCTTGCTGATTTCTAAAATTCCCTAGAGGCATATTTTTATTTATTATCCTATTTCAAGCCTACTTTCTTTATAATACTGCTAATCTCTTTCGCAGTCCTACCTCCTTTGGCCCTGGTTTTACAAATATTTCATTCAGGTCCAAAATGTAAGTTTCTGCCTTGTTTTTGGACACAGTTCTCACTACAAATTTGGCTAAAAGTAGCCAAATGTATCCATAACAGTATAAATTTGGGGCTGCCTTGAAATTTCCACCACCATACCAATTAGTCCACCAACCTTAATCTCAGTCTCCTGCAAAGACAAGACATGGGCAAAATGCAGACAATTTTTTCCAGAGTATAATACAAACACCAATGCAGTCCTTTTCACAACTAAAGCCACACAAACCTGACGTTACTGCCCACATTCTCAGCATTCCTGTCTTCTAAGTTCTGACCATAGTTACCTATCAGGCTGTGCTCTTAAAACTGTAGCATTCCTCTAGCTGTCATCTCCAAAGCTTTGTAAACTCCTTCCACACACCAGTTCAAAGGCTACTGAATGACATGAGAAGATATAATCACAATGACGCCATGTTTTTGTCACAAAATTTCTATATTAAACTCTTTTCATGTTTCCGGATCATACTACTTGACACTAACAACTTAACAGAGGAGCGATTTAATTTGGCTCAAAACTTCAGGGGATCCACGGTCGGCAATCTACAAGGCAGAAATACAATGGAAGGGCATGGTTTAGTTCATGGCCGCTGAGAAAGAGAGCAGGGGAACGAACAGTGCCAGAGAGGAAGGAGCAAGTGAGCAGATCAAGACCTCAAAGTCACACCTCTGTGAACCACCCAGTCACACACAAATGTGTGCTTTCGTAGATTCCTAGGCAGATTTTATGCCAGTCAAATTGACAGTCCACCTTAGAAACCACCAAAAATATGAAAAACAAAAGCATAATGAGATAGCACTTCATTCTAGTAAAAATGGCTCTTATCAAAACTACTGATATAAACTATTAGTGAGAATGTTGAAACAGGAGAATCCTTGCATGATCTTAATGGAAATGTAAATCGGTATTGTCATTAAAGAAAGCAGTATAGATGTCAGAAATGTAAAGATAGAATTATCTTATAATCCAGAAATCCTACTACTGAGAATATAGGCAAATAATACGCAAATGGTATGTTGAAAGATTTCTATAGTCTCCTATTCTTTGCAGCACTACTCACAATAGCTAAAAATGGAATCAGACTAAATGTACATCAATTGACTAGTGAATAAAGATGTGGCCCATATACATATTGAAATACTCTTCAGCTATAACAAAATGTGGGATTGTATCCTTTTTGATAACTTGGACAGAAATGGAGATTATTATTCTAAATGTAATAAGATGAAAACAAGAAGATGAGTGTCACGTGATTCTACCTGACTCATGAAGAATACAAAAAAGTTCATCTAGAAGCTGAGAGTAGAATGGTAGGTATTGGAAGTTATAATGACTAAGAAGGAGGGATAGATAAAGTTTGATGAATGGATATTAACTTATATGCATATTATAACTATTAATGGGGTGCATACTCTTGTCTTTATATATCAATTAAAATAATTTAATTAAATTGTAAATAAAATTTGAATATAATGTTAGGTTGACATTTACTTTTGTTGTGACGTATCTAAAATATTTCCAAAAGATCATATTTGGAAGGGGTGGTTCTCTGGACCATGACCTGCAAGGGTGTATTCTTGTCCCTAGCTCTACTCTGCTCTCTGCCTTCCACCTGCCATGGATTGAGCGACTTTTCACTACCATGTCTTTTCACCATGCTATGCTTTGCAGCCAGCCAACTGTGGACTGCCCCATTGAAAACATCAGCCAAAATAAACCTCTTCCAGTTTCAAATGTCAGGTATTTTGTCCCAATAATGGACAAGTGACTAATATATCCATAAGTAAAAATTTCATTGTTCTCTGGTTTCTCTCATTGTTTTCGAGAAGCTTGCACCTACGGAATAGTCATTTCTTTGTAGACAATCTTTTCCTCTGCCTGTTAGCTCTTCCTATTTGTACCTTGTTGATTGTGGTCTGACATTTCCCTTCCACATGATCCTAAGTGGTTTCAGGGAAGTGTGGGTTATCTGAACTGAAAGCGTATTCATTCAGGATGGTTTCTGTTTTGTCCATGTCCTGCGATACAAACAGTATCAATACTGTGCTAATATCTTAGCTTGAACTATGTTGCATTGCAGTTTGTATAGTTTTCATCCTAGATCCACAGTGGTACAGATCTCAATTTCTAAACTGCTAAGAGATATTTTAATTTTTTCTACCCAGAAACATGCTGAGACAAAATTTCTCTCTCACTGTATACTTGGGTGGTTGGGAGACTTGATTGATTTTATTTCTTTTTTCCCTATGATGCAATACTTGGATGACAGTACATCTCTACCATGGTGTTTTGGCTTACTACAAATCATTTCCCTTTGCGAGCCAATGACCAACTCCTGTTCTAAGATGCATATTAAAGATTATTGGTATTATTGAACCATACCATTCCTATTCCTTTACTGGTCATTTTAGTAATTTATATATTTCCTGATCTAGTTTTTAGTTTTGCCTTATTTTGGATACCAGACCCTATGTTCTCAGCAACATACATGAAATAATTTATTATATTAAATTCAGCATCAATAGATGTTCAATGTAAGACTATTTTTGATTCCTTTCATTTGACATTTATTTATAGACCTTATTATCTACTTCTTTTGGGTGACTGCCTTCTGTAGTAAACTAAGAGCTATTTTGAGTAAAATAGGAATTAATGTTTCATGGAATGTGTGACAGGGGCATTACGGGCAATAGGAACAGAATGTTGAAACACATGGAATTAAAATCAGGTATAGTGGCACACACCTGTGATCTTAGCACTCTGGAAGAATGAGGCAGGAAGACGGTAATTGCAAGCCCAACCTGGGTGACTTAATGACTTAGCATAACTCTGCCTCAAAATAAAAAGTGAAAAAGGGGGCTGAGAAAGTAGCTCTTTGCAAAGGACCTGGGTTGGTACTACCAACAAGCCAACAAACAAATGAACAACAAGTTATAAAGAATTAAATACTCTGCTGTTTTCAGGAAAACCCTAGTGTAATTTATGTTTTCACTCTGTGAGGGCATGAGAGGGAATGAGAGGTACCAGAGGTGATGGTTGCTCCCTACCACAATAGACAATTTGGACTTACATATTAGGAGCCCATAACAAATCTAGGGGATTGTTCCAATTTTCCTGAGGCTGGATTGACTATAATAGGAAATATATGAAGGGAGAACAGTTAAACTATTACCACAGACCCAAAAAGAGTGAATTTTAAATCAGCTCCATTTTTCATACTGAATTTGACATTTAGTTTTCTGGAGTGCAAAGAAGACACTTTGTGAAATTCCATTTTGTACATACACACACTATTCTTACTCCCCCAAGTTTAAATAAACTTGGCATGTTTATGCACTCAATGAATCATTAATTTCTACCTAACTGATTTGCAAAGGCAGCCTATGATTTTGTGCCCTTACCCAAACTACAACATCAAGCCCATGTGTATCACATTTATCTTCCCAATGGCATGAAAATAATCTAAAATTTAAGATAAATAAAATACAGTGAAACTCTGAAACTACCTAAACCAGAAAAAGCAACTGTATGCCTGTCTGTAATTTTAAATTAAGCTTAGGTTAAATCTGCCTCCATACTTGAAAGACAAATTTGGCCGAAAGCAGCCTTTGTGAAGTGTATGATACCCTAGCTGGAAGCTGAGCAAGTTGTAATTTAACCTGAGTACACTTTTTAGCAAGCGAGTTTTAGGCAATCATAGCCACTAAATCCAAGACTGAAAAGTAACAATTTATGCCCAGATAAGACAAGCAAGAAAGGACTCTCATCAGATCATCTCTGTGTCACATCCTGTGTTCTAGTTATAAATGTAGCTCACCACAGTAGAGATGGGTCATTCTGAACCATCTCTGGTCCACAGTGTTGCCTAGTTCCAGAAATACTTTCTTCCTTCAGTAAACTTTTTTAGATTTAACTGGTACCCATTTTGTGTTTTTAAACAATGGAACACTGATGACTTCATTTTTGAGACCTCAGTACAGTTATTTAACTTTCCTAAAATTCAGGGTCACTAACCCAATTGTTTGTATGGACAGTTAGCCTTTCTATCAATGATTCCAGTTACTCTGTGACCTAAAATAAAATAATGCTGCCTCACATAATATCTCACCAACCACCCTAAGTAACCCACAATAAATCATTTCAGCCAAACAGAATCTGTCAACATGAGTCTGTTTTCTTAAATTCACTCCCATTTATTCTCTAGTGAATACATTTCAGTACACACTCAGGTTTGCCTGTCTCAAACAATTCCCTTACTTGTCTCATGGCGCAAAAATCTAGTGGTGTCGCAGCTTGTATTAAACTCTTCAAATAGCTGCTGAAGACAGGTCAAGTCCACACTGATCAGCTCAGAAAGAAAGATAGATATACATTAGAGATAGAGATGTTTACAATGTGAAAATTTCTTTCAAATATTCTGCCTGTAGTCTGTAATAATTTCAAGAGCATTTTTCTGTCTTATTCATTCAACTTTCTTCTGAGAAAATAAGCTGTACTAAAATCACAATAAGTGGGGATGACATAGTTAAGCTATTAAGAATTAGTAAGTATTCTGCTTTCATTATATTGCTATCCATAACTTCAGCGAGAATTATGTGAAAGTTCTGTTTTGTTTAAATAAAAATACCTTTCTCATCTCTTATCTTTATTTATCCAACTCCTGACTCTTATAGTTTATAAGCAATTCATATTTTTCTTCTGATTCAGAGTGACCTTGTTGCCTCCAGAGATAAATACATATCAGGAACAAGATAGTCTCCTTAAAAGTACTACACCAACAGGGAAGTAATAATCTTCCCAGGAGCAACAACATAGAAGAAACAGCTTGTCACAGTGTAATGGTGAAATATGAAGTACCTCTGGATTACTGTGTGACAAACTGTGCTTGCAATGCAACCAGTAGAAGCTGAAATTCTAAACTGAATTGTTAAATTGATGCTTCAATCCATAAGTGAACTGCAGATTCTATTTATGTTCAAATACTGTAATACAGTAAATTTATACATTTTTGATTTTGACATAAAATGACACAATATATTTAAATTTCATGAGCTAATTCTCCATAACATATCTGCATTTCACACAGATTTAAAGTAATACATAGATGTGCACAGTAATTTGAAGACTTGGTATCATGCTTCTTACATGTTATGTAGAAATTTACATTCACTAGGGTAAAGAGCTGTAAAAAAAAAACTGCTATTATTACTTCAAATTCTGAGTTAATTAAGCCCGGTAAATGACATAAAATAGATTAGAAAACATCTCTAACTTCATGTACGATGCCTATACAGTGCATATCGGTATTAATAATTTAGCCCATATTTATCATTGACTTGAGAGACAACTACGTTACAAAAGATCTGAAAAAATATCTCGCAAGGTTTCTCTTTCCAGAGAAGCTTTTATGTGATCCTCACTGCTAATACAGGAATATTTAGAAGCCATCAGAGAAATACTAGAGTTGAAGAGTTGTGCAAAGTTTGAGAGATTACCTCATTCTCTAAGCTTTGGCACAATGTATGCGCTATCAAGGATCAGTGTTTATTGGCCTTTGGCTAAAGCTCTCAAAAAAACAGATATCTCACACAACAGTCCTAAATTAGCCACTCTAACACTTTATCATAACAAACAAAAAATCTTTCCCATGACTAAACAACAGCTTTCCTGCTTGATATAAGTATAATATATTGTGTTTTGATGCTTTACTGCAAAGAAAAAAATCATCTCTACTCTCTTTTTAGAAAGTCTTCATGCCCTTAAGAACTGCAAATAAGATGGCACCAATCAACACACTTTCCAGACTAAAAATAAATATAATTCATGCCATTTTTAGCCTCTCTAATTTTTCTTCCTTTCATCTAGTTTACGGACAAAAATGGCAGTACATCCAAAATGTATTTTCTCTCTTTCTGGTCCTAAGAACTACTACAGACTGATACAAATTGGATTTTCTACCCACAGAAGAGTTATATCGTATCCACAATTACCCACAGGTATAATAAAAAAAATACACATACAAAATTGGTTATACAGAGAATCCTGAAGAAAGAAGTTCATTGTTTATGTGTATAGTTCACTAAGGTTTAGAATTGAGTAGGCGTGAAAAATTGGTGGTGTTAACTCTTAAGTAGACAATTTTAAAAAGAGTAATAAATTAAGGACAGCTAATTTAGAGATATCGAATTGGTGATAAAATATCCAGTTTGTAAGTTCCTAGAAAAAGGCAAATTACTACCACTTAGAATTCCTACCCAACAGAAGTTCCACAGCATAAAGAAAATGTGGTAGAGTGGAAAAAAAGAAACCAAGCCAAAGTACATATTTTGTGTTGAAAGAGTCTTTAACCTTTATTGTCTTATAGAAATCACCTTTTTCAGTAACAATCCAGCTTATAATTTAAGAATGTCCCAATATGCCCAGGTTAATAGGCTACCGGTGGCCATGTTTCTATCTTGGATTTCTGATCCTTTGCCTACGCCTGTTGATCCACGGATGATCATGGTCATGGGATCCAAAAAAGAAGACCAAGACTATTTCTCTCATGAATTTAAAATCTGTAATAGAAAGGCTCAGTGCTCCCTGTTTCAGTAGAATAACAAATCCTTATTTCATTCCTCCTTGCTCATCTGAAGTGTATTTTTTGTGTATCTGTCATTAGACACAAATCTCTTGGAGAGCAGTATATTTGTCATCTATCCCTCTAAATGAAAATAGCAAAAACTTTGAATTTGGTATACATGTCCATGTCTTGCTTATCATAATGATTTCACACATGTGTTCATATGTTAAAAATCAGCTTTAGCAATCAAAACATGTGTATGAAACTGTACATAAGTGGAACCTCAATAAACTTGAAAAACATTATGGAAGGGCATAAGAAGTAGCAGCCCATCTCAACTGGTATGAATATGAGGGAGATTTGTTTCTTATAGGAAAGTTTTATGATTTTGCATTTAGCTCTTTTGTACCATCCAACAATTCCAGCAGCCTCACCGTCCTCTTCTAAGGAAAACGGCTGTGTCTGCAGGCCCCTACTAATCAACACATCATCGGACTATTTGTTAGACCACATAGCACTGACTGCATCATGAGTGCCAGGCCTGTCCCAAGGATGGTTAATCTCATTAGGTACTTGTAGGTAGATTAACATGTTTTATGACAGAAACTGACTGGATAACAAGAAAATCTTGTGGGTAGGAGTGTTTGTCTGTTTTGGCTGCTATAATCAAAGCACTATAAACTGAGGCAGGAGATTATAAATAGTGCTGATATGTTACAGTTCTGAAGGTTGTATAATTCACAATCAAGTTGTTTTTAGATTTGGTAGTGGGTGAGGGCCTAGTTGTCACAGAAGGCACCTTTGCACTGTGTATCGACATGGTAGAAGAGGCAAACAAACTCCCTCGTGTTTCTTTAACAATGTTCCCCTGTTCTATTCATGAGGGGTCATCCTTTCTGACTCATCTCCCCAGACCCCCACTTCTTATTACTATCACCTTGGGTGTGGACCTCAAAATATGAATTTTGGAGAAATGGAGCATTAAAACCATAGTGGTAGTAGAAGAAGCTATTAAAGTGAAGAAAGAGAAGCCCAGAGAAAACCCTGCATCAACAGTGACAACCTAGTGGCCTGGAGGAACAGAGCACCAGAACCTAGTTACTGTGGCAAATTACAATAACTCCATGATTTAAGGTAACCTGAATGAGATTGTCACTTTCTAATTGAAAGACATGAATCATCCCAACTTGATATAATATTGTCAAAATGCCCACCTGAGTCCTGATGGACTCTGATTAGATTTCTCCCTCTGGTCAATTCTACCACTTGCCAAATTTGAACATTATTTCAGCAGCCAATTTCCTGGGAACTTGTGCCATTAACAAAATCTGCCCCAAGTGACACAACATTATTAGTTCCAAGCAAGTTGCTTTAGGTCATTTTCTGAGTAGGTGTTTTCACATTACTCCTTTGGATGTGAAATACATTCACTCTTTTTTTTTTCCAGAAGTAGTGAAGAGCGTGTGCTGGATATTTCCCATTTGTTCCTCTGGATCCATTCTCTGCCTTTTTTTGCCCTGTTTTAAGCTCTGGTAGCCTGACTCACTAGACAGCTCACAGGGCCATTTATGCTCTGCTTTCTGCTGGGATCTGCCTCTGTGGCAACATTCTGACAAAATATTGGAGAGTTGGATGGGAGCACTATTGGGCAGTGATTGTATTCCTCTACCTAAGCCTATAACTCCTAAGTGATGGCCTTTCTTCTAAAGTTCTGATTTTGTTCCAGTAAGGTTTTTCCCCCATGGTTCATTTAGGCATAGGGCGGATAGTGGTTTCCAAGCCTTTTACCATTACTAATTTTATTCCTTCTCGATTACTTTATCTTCTACCAGTCTTTGAGTAAACTGTGGTCAAATACCCCTTTCAAACATCTCGTTTAGTAGAATCCTGACACTGGAGTCTGATCAGCTTTAAATTAACTGTATCAGCATTGGACCCCTATAAAACATCTCTTTTTTTCCTTGGAACATGTAAGCGATGAAGTTAACATGCACCTCCTATTTGCTTTTCACATTTTCAAAAATTTTAGTAGTATGTTTGTATTATATAATGATTACATTCATTGTGGGAAGCTGGTACATGTGCATGACATAGCTCAATTGCTTTTGTCATACCTTTTCCCTCTCTTCCCGCCTCCCTCCCAGCCTCTCCTGTTCTACACACAAGAATTCTAGCTGCCTTTGAATCTTTCATCTCTAGCACAGTACTTGTTTAAGAGCTGGTGCTCATCAAAAGTGTGCTGGCATAATTTTGTTAACCAATAAAATAACTTGAATTAATTTGATCTTGAAATTGATGCTTAGACAATGATTTTTTGATATTTTATGTGAATCATTCTAATTCGTGAACAAAAAAAAATGACAGTATATAACCTCAGTAGCAATGCAAATTAAAACTGCATTAGTACAATATTCTAAACCTAGTGAATTAAAAATTTTAGCCATAACAGCAAATGCCAGTGTGGTAGAGAAGTAATACACTCATATGCTGCTGGCAGTTGTACATACACATAACCCATTTAAAAAGCAATGCAGCAAAATATATCAAGAGTCATAAAAATGACCCAATAATCCCATTCTTTATTCCAAGAAAATAATTGAGGAGAAGCAAAAAGCCATATGCACAAAGATGCTAAACAAAGCATTATCCATAAAAGCAGCGGCACTGGCAATAACTGAAAATGGCCAACACTGGAGAACAGGTTAAACACAGCCAGTGCCTCAGCATGACATTTTCCTCTGTGACAATCAGAACATGTTCCCTACAGAGGCGGCAACAAAAGAAAAGTGTTTCACATATCTGAAGAAATGTCAAATTTAACAGAAATAGAGAAATACATAAAAGAAAGAAAAAAGAGAAGGGAAGAAAGAATGCAAGAAAAAAAGAAAGAAAATTCTTAGCTGAATGTTTCCCCCATCCAAAATTATATGTTGAAGTCTTAGGGTCTGTTACCTCAGAATGTAACCGTATTTGGAGGTAAGGTCTTAAAAGAGATAAATCACTTCAAATGGGATCTTAACAGTAAGCTTTAACTCAACCTGATTGATAATTTAGAAGCAGAAACACCGGACTACCATGAGAAAACACTGATAGATAGTGATCATCTACAAGCCACGCAGGGCCCTTGGAAGAAATCAAACTTAGCAAGATGGTGATCTCAGTTTTCGTGCCTCTAGAATTGTGAGAAAATAAATGTCCATTATTTAAGATGCTCAATATGTGGGATTTTATTATGACTATCACAATGGCCTAAAATAGCGGGAAAATTCAGATGGTGAGTGCATTTAATTACTAAGTTATTAAGTTAGGGCACTTATACCAACATTCAGACAAGATAAATAGTGAATATGTAGAAACAAAATACAATAATTAGCTATAGTAGAGAGATATTGTGGACACGTTTTCTCATGAAATGTTGCAATATCTACACTTATAACAATAAGAAGTTAAAATGACATGAAAAGTTTTTTTGAAACACTGTTTCCTTTAGGCAATGACTATTATGTTATTTCTCCAAATCAGAAGGAAAAAATGTCAAAGATTGTACTGTGACACAATCTATGAGAAACAGATTTGGTGGCAGCAGATTATGAAGCTATGAATAAAGGTATCCTATTTTTTTTTCCATCCTTCCTTCTTTCACACAAGTTTAATAGCTTTGTATGCTGTACCTGGCAACTTTGTTATCATGACTGGTATAATCAACTGTGAATGTGGATCTTCTGAACAACTAAAACACGCTAAACTAATTTGGTGTGTATATATTCTTTATGACTTTCTCCTTCTGAAAGAATGAATCTTTCATGACTGGAAACAGTTGAAAATTTCATACCGTTAAACCGCAGTTCCACAGCTGGTCCTCTACCCCTGTTTAACAATACTTTATCCAGCCCTAGAGAATCCTGCCTGGCTTCCACCTTCTTATGACCTCTCATTCCAACACCTGGGGCCATCAGCTTCAGTTACAGAATCAGTCATTACAAACCAAATTGGACCTCAAACAGGGGAATGTAAACAGCACTAAGACATCTTGGGAAAGTGTGTCACTGTCAGTGCACCTCTAACCTGATGCCACAGCCACCTCTCATAATTGGATCCTTGTTTTGTTTGTGCTTAGAGCTATATGTCAATAATACATCAAGTACTCAAACCCTCCCAGAGACCCTGTGTTGTTCTATCCGATACTCAGAAACAGAAACTTCAATCTAAAATTTGTAATACTGTAGCAGAAAACGCCCCCTACCCAGCCAGTATACTTCACATTGTTAGTCGCCCAGGTAGTAGTTCCTGTAGTAGTTCCTGTTCCAGTTCTAGTTGCTCCTGTCTCTTAGAAATGACTGGTCACTATGATGCACATTATATAAACCAATCCCCATTGACAAGCCATTTTGCCTCTGTACTTCCTGCTTGCTTATCCTACATAAGCCCTAGACCACCAGAGATTAGGACCCGGTCATTCTGGGAATGATCCCAGTCAGTGTTCGTCAATTTAAATAAATCTGACCCCAAATCCTAGGTGTTGTTTCAGTGTTTCTGCTTGCCATTTCAATACTGCTTCTTGAAATAATAGCATATCATCTAGTCTTCCTGACTCTCGAATTCTCCTTTCACCCCATTTACCACCTCAAAATTCATATGAGCATCATTTTCATCTGTAAAACAATCTCAATTCTAAAAGTGTGTATGCATGAGATCCATGCCTTTTTATATATAGATTAGCTCTAAGAATTTGCATCTTTATAAATGTTCTATCTTATTCTGAAAAAAAAATATGCTAAGGCAACTTGCAAGGTCTTCTAGTACCAGACTCATGTATTCTTAACTACTATCATCTTCTATTGATCCCTGTTGCTCCAATAATACTGAATTGATGGTAATTTTTTGTAGCCAGCATGCAAATTGCAAGGCCTCATGTCTGTGTCCATACATATTTATTATTTATCTGGTGAATATTTATTCTTCAAATCCCTGCTCAAATGTCTTGTAACAACTCTAGAAAGCCTTTTTTTAACCTATGCTCCCACCAGTGTACATAATCTCCAGAGATGTTTGCACACAGTCCTCTCGCTCTTTCTTCTGTAACTTATTCTGCATTCACTTAAGAAAAACTATATTTCTCTTACTTGTTGATGTATCTACTCTACCCACTTTCCACCACTACCCCATGATTCACTAGGTTGTGAATTTTTGGAAAGCAAGGACCCTCAATGATAATGGTTAATATTATTAACTCCTGTAGTGCACCTTAACCTCTGGCTGAAAAAAGAACAGAGAGAAAGCATAGCAGAGTGAGGATAGTGTGTAAAGATCATTTGAGGAAGAAAAAATCAGGAGTTTCATAGTAATTGAAAAAAGACAAATGACAGACAAGTGCAGACAAGGAACTAAGATTTGTATTCTCAGTCTTTGCATTGGTAAGTTGTACCCAGTCAGTGCAGGGCCAACTCCCAGAAGTGATGAATGTGCATGTGTCCAGTAGCAAAACAAAACAAAACAAAAACAAAAACTGGGGGTTGCTGGTGAGATGAATAGCAAAGCAGGTATATGGCATGCCACCTGGAAGATGACGAAGAGGCCCAGGTCCTTCAACCTTGAGTTATCAAACTATCTTGTTTCTCCAGTGAACAGCATAGTACTGCTCTGATGTTTGTTAATGAGAACTGTTCAACTTTTCTCTTACTGGGTACATATTTTCTGCTACCTTGAGTATCCACCACCTGAATTAAGTATAAAAGGTACAGCATAACTTTTTCCTCAGTGACTGAACTTGGAAGTTCTCTATTGAGTTTTGATTGGTCAACTGCAAACTTTCAGGACTGTATTTCATCTTTTAAAAACACACACAATCCCTCCAGTAGTGATACAATTTTCTGAATCTCAGTGTTCCAAACAATAGGGAGGTTAAAAGAGAGGTAGTTTATAAGGATTAAATATAATCTCATAACCCTTGGGGAATCATCAAAAAAGAGCATATTTAAGTAAAAGTAGCAAGTCAATGCTTGTGTTGGTTACTTTTCTCTCATTACTGAGACAAAATATCTGATGTTTAAAAGTAAGTAAGTAAGGAGAGATTTATTTAGCTCACAGTTTGTGAAGGTTTCAGTCAGTAATCAGCTGGCACCGAGACAGAGTGGCACATGACACAGGGGCAACAGTTCATGGTGGCAGAAAATAGCAACAGCAACAAGAGCAAAAAGGGAGGAACATGGAGAGAAGACTCTTTGTATCTCTTGTATTGCACATAGGCCACACCCACACTAAGGTAAGTGTAGCACTCACACCCGTAATCCCAGCATTGGATCATGAATCAATCACAAATTCTAGAAGCCTGCCCCCATGACTCCATGAGGCTTTGGGAGGACATCCAGACTCAAATCATAACAATGCTTAATAAGCCGAGTGGCCTTTTAGGCCACCCAATTTCCCATTTTCATGGGAATGATAATGATAAATGATAAATGACAGGGCTGATTTTTTTCTTAAAATTCAAGAGAAAAATTAATTCAAATATTGCTGAACTTCAATTGCACAATTAGCAAAGTTTTGGAATGGTCCCAAGTGACAGTTTCAATCTTGGCTCTTCAAATAAAAGCGGACATATTTTTAGACAGTAGAACTGACTAAGATGTAAGTGCCATGCAGTTAAAGTAATTGCATAACTGGTAGTGGTAAGTGAATTACAGGAGTGACAAATTCTGGATCTTAAACAATTTGAGGCAAACAACATCTCCCTTCTTCATAGAACAGATTCAAATGAGCAGAAGTCAGTAAAACATCTGCCTCATTTATTCTGTTCTTCCCTATAAGGCTGAGGCCTGGTTCCCGATTTGAGCTAAAGTTATCCAGGCATACAGCACCGGCAGCAGTGCTCTAACCACCACCCAGAGAATTGAAGCATGTCAAAATTAACTTTGAATAACAGCCCGCTTAGCTTTCCTAAAATTAAAAAAATAATAATAATGGCAGTGTCCCTGTATATACAATATTTAACCTTGAGAAATCTCTTTTCCTTGTTTTAGTGGAAAAGGACTGTGTTTGTCAAGAAAAATGAAGAACACTATAATGGCTTCAGCTTTCCCCTCTACTTAGAGTTCTCATCAGTGCCCACACTCTGTGTTTTCATTCTTTCTAGATTCACTCACATTCTGCTTATCTTGCTTTCTGTACCCATAGGTTATTGTCTAGTGGCTTTCATGCTGCATGCTATTAGCTACACAAGGAACATTTATTCTTTCCTAATGAATTATAAGGTCCCAGAATATAAGAAACAGGATCTACATCCCACTTCCAATGCTAAAGTAGTTTCTGACTCACAATAATATTAAAAAGAGATTTGTCAAATTAGACACCAGAATTAAAACCTTCATGGAGGCAATCACCCTGAGACATTGTGGATGATACTTTGAAGGCTGATTGCAGCATGTGTCATGAAGAAGCTATTTTTGAAGCATTCAAATGACCTCCTTAGTTGGAAACCATTCAGGCATGCTCCAACCACACAGAAGAATAGACCTTAGGGTCTATATCCCCGCATCTCTATCAATCATGTTCTTCATGATCCCAAGTTGCAATGTTTGACAAATTTACAGCTGGTTATGTTTTGGAGATTGTCCCACTGCCCATCTTATAAACAGCACTTTCATTTTTACAAAAAAAGATAATCTTAAATATTTGGAGATATTTCTGGGGGCTTGGGGAAGCAAATAAAAAAATTGCAAGATAACACTCTAATATTTATCTTTTTAAATTTAACAAATATCTATTTATTTTGAAAATACCAGCCTATGTAACATTAACATGCCATTTAGAATAAATTACAATCATAAATTTGTTTGATATATATTTTTATTGTAGTCATTGAACAGGTGCCATTAATGTATCCAACCTGATTATTGATTAAACGCTTGCTTTTACATTCAGCTAAGCTAATAGTTATATAGTTTCCTCAGCAACTTTATAGCTGGATCTCAGAAATATGAAATTATAAGAACACAGTATAACTTTTCTTAATAAAATATGCAGAAAAGGTAGCAAAATGTATACTGTGGGTATTAAATTTGATGATTCAATTAATCTAAAGGTGTGATAATATAAGTACAGGACATAATCAGTAAAGCACACTATATAAGCCACATATGGTATGGTATTATTCTCAAATTACACTCCTTTGTCACCAAATTTATCTGGCACTCTAAAAAACTAAATCAAAACAGGAACAGATAACTGCCTATGTGATATTTATGGTTTTATTTCCTCTGGAGATCTTGCTTTGCAGAATACTGACACTTAGAGAAGGTGTATCTAAATATATGCACAATTTAGCTGAAATAAGGCATTGCTTTCTAAAAAATATTTTCTAACACTTCTTTAAAACTTCTTTTTAGATTGATGGAGGAAGGAGAGTTCCAACTCTCAAGTTTTCTTTTAAAGATCACTCACTGATCACGGAATTTTAGTCTGAGTATAATTACGTGCAAAAATAATGAGAATATTTTCCTTGAGCTTAAGTGTGGCAGTGTAACCTAACACTTGCATTAGTCAGGGAATAAATATAAGAACAAAAAAAACCCCAGAATTCCTTCTCCTTTCCATAAAAGATATTGCTTTGCTATTACTCTTCTCTCTTTGACCTCCACCTTGTTTGTCAGTGGGATATATGCACATTTAGATTAAAAGTTTAGCTATACCCAACTCTGGGGAAATTTAATTAAAGGTACAAACATTTCAAGTCTCTAATGCTTTCTCCAGTGTAGGGCACCATATAACAGTATTCCTATGCTAAGACTCATGTATTCTTTTCTAGGTATAACTCAGTTACACTTTTAAACTGAAATGTCACACTTTTTTTTTTTGATACCGGAGATCAAACTCATGACCTTGTACTTTCCAAGTGGGCTCTTATGCTGCTGAGTTAAATCCCCAGCCCTCGCATTCTATTTTAATATTAACAATTTATTTTCTTTCTTATTTTTAAACCAAGATTTCTCCCCCAAACTAATAATAATTATTATGCACACATACAGTATTCATCCATAGTTAAAGAAGGAAAAAGCTCCACCATTTATTTAATGTCCTGTGATGAGGTTTGTAAGGAAATGTATACATGACTATTTAACTATAGCTTGCTACATAAAGGAATCTGTACCTATAATGGTACAGATTCTTTTGTACCATGTACCAATTTCCTTGCTGCATCATTGTAAGGTATAATCTCAATTAATTTTGTTTTGGATTCTTATATATTTGTCCTTTATGTACTCTATGGTATAGTTTATTTTTATAGGATTTCATTTTCTTTGTCTCTTAGTTGGACCTAAGTAAATGCATTTTATCTGTTATCTGAATAGCAGCAGCCTTCTAAAATAGTCTGCTATGAAGATAAATTGAAAGACGGAAGTCTATGTTTGCTGTTCTACTTCCTAATGTCCTGCTTTAATGGCCTGCCCAAGGATAATGGTAAGCATTGGGAGCGATTCAAAAACAAGCTGTCTAAATCAGTGTGACCCTCAGGCAATGTATAAGGTCAGTGAACATCTATTTTCCCAGTTCAAGTTCCTTGATATCTGAAGTGTCTTTCTGAATACTGATGCCGAAGTAGACTAGGGACAGAATGTATATTCATAACTGCGTAACGTTTACTTTGCAGTAATTGCAGCAAACCCAGGAACAATAACTGGAGTATCTGGGAGTCCTCTCAAAAGTACAGGCTGAAGCTGACTCTAATATTTAAATTCCACTCATGGAACCATTTGTTTTTCACTGCATTTACCTGTCCTAAACTTCTTTCCAGAAATTTCTTGAAAAAAGAATTCAATAAAATATATGCCAAATCCGGTACCAATTATTGCTTATTTTCATGTATTTTTCTCATTTTAATGTTACCAGGAAAGAGAGAGATTATTATGCTTTAAATCACAAATGTCCTCTATTATGGCTTATATCTAAATGCCCCCCCAAAGTGGTCAAAGCTAGGCTTTTTTGGAGACAGCTGGATCTAGGGTTTGTGAATATGGATAAACGCTTGGATACCAGGATTAAGGGTGTATGATATAGATTAATACACTAGTGATTTAGCACAATTCTGGGTGTGGGGAGTGGAAAGCCCCACCTAGGTGTGTGTGGCACCACCTGAAAGGGTGGTAGCCTGGATGGGATAAAAGGAGAAGGGAAGCTGCTGCCGCTTTAGCTCCGTGCTGCCTTCTTTCTGGCATTCCATGTGCTGTTTCTCCTCTGTGATGCCCCTCTGTCATGCCAACCTGCCTTGGAACCAGCTGATCATGGACTGAAAACTCTACAAACTATGAGTTGAAATAAACCTTTTTCATTTAACAAGTAAATGTTGGAGATTTTTACAAGAAAAGTAACTAAGACATCCTCTAAAGGCTTACGTTACAGGCTTTGTCCTATCCAATTGGCATTATTGGGAGGTGTGGGAAACTCTAGGGGGTGCTTCCTAGTGATAGGAAGTTACATCACTGGGACTGTGCCTTTGAACGTAGGATTTGTCCTTGGCATCTGGTTCTCACTGTTCTCTGTACCTTCTGTTGACTCTGAGTTAAGCTGCTTTTCTCCACCACATACTCTTCTACTTTATGTTCTACATCCCCACTCTCAGTAGCAATAATACCAAGTGAATATTAGCTTAAGCCTTTGAACTCATAAACCAGCATAAAATCTTTTTACTTTAAGTGGCCTTTCTCAGGTATTTTGCCACCATGATAGAACACTAACACAGAGCCCTAGTGCTAAAGCAACTGAGAATGGACTATGACCAATGGAGCTTGACCAGGACCTTAAAGTCCATCTGTTCTGCTTCTCACTCTGCTTTTGGGTGCCAGAATTTTTGTCATCAGGAAAATGCAACCATTATTCACTTGTGTTTCATCTGCATGATCATATCTTCTTCACCAAAAGTCTCTTTCTTGCCTGAAGATCTAGCTGACCTAAATAGTTTGTCCTCAGTTTATTAATTTAACTTCTATTATTATTAACGAATCCAAATACTTTCCCTCCTCCTAGTCAATATTTTTCCTTCTGATCTACACTTTCCACTTACTGTTAAGTCAATATACTTAGTAAATGAAAAGGTTTCTGAATTTGATTTGTACATTAGATTATAGCTTTTAAAAATGCAATTACAAAATAATAGAACAAACTGCTATGATTATTATTGGAGAGATCAAGAGAGACATTTTTGAAATACAAAACTACAATGGCTGATTTCTTAAGGAGCAGCAATCAATAATTCTTGGAGATAAAAAAGATAATCAAATGATTAAAATATAATTAAAAGATTAAAGGACAAATTTAACAACTCCTTCATTTTTTTCCTAAAATGATTCCTCAAAGTTTGTTGAACATTTTCAAATATTAAATATACAAAAATCAGAGAAAAGGAGCATTGATTTCCAAAAAGTAGTAAAAGTATCAATAATACAAATCATGTATTTAAGTTTTGTGAAATGAGACCAAATTTTAAAGATAAGAATGCATCACAGAATCACTTGAAACTTGATAATGGCCCTCCTAAAAGAATTTATAGATGAATGTAACCAAAATATCAAATACATTCTACTGGTAAATAAGGACAAAAAGAGTATGCTAACACTTTTAAGCTACCCTTAAAGCTATATTTTAAGCAATATTCAGAGATTCCAAATAATTTTAATACCAAGTTTAATATATGACGTCCCTTTTTCACAAATGCTTTCTTACATTGAGCCTCAATTTCCCTCTTCTCACTATGTCCACATTCTTGCTTCCTTTCCCTCCTCTCACTTCCGTTTTCATCTGCCTACAACAGCGCTATCCAATGGCATTGGAATTTTCCTGGGAGCCACAGTGTGAACTACCTATGTACTTTGTTTCTAGTAGCCACATTTTAAAAAGTACAAATAAATAGAAATAAATAAGGCTAACTATGTATTTTAGAATATTACATATCAAACGTTGTCACTTCAACACATAAATGACAAAAAATCCATAGGAAAATATTCAGCCTCCTTTCATGTATGTTGTCTTCAAATTCTAGTACATGTTGTATACTTGCTTCTCAATTCATATCACATAGTAAGAACCCAGGAGCCACATAATATCACCACATTCTCATACTCTTTTTGTGACACTTGGTTATTAAAATGCAACTTTTTTGAAATTTTGTTATTTCTTAATTCCACCCATAATGTTCTGCCAAAATTCCTGAATTTCTTGACTGGCAAATTGACATATTTGACTTACTAAATTCTTTCATCATGAAAGTTTCTGCTGATGAGAAACACAATCATGAACAATAACCTTAGACTGACTTTCTTTTGATGTACTAGTTGATATACTAAATTCTTCTCATACTTAAAAATGTCAACTGCAACACCAACATTTCAGAAAGAACACTGGCATATTTTTATCATCAGCTCCCACTGAAACCTTCAGAAAATAAGCACTGAAGCATATGAACTGTAGTCCAAAATATTCAATTATTTCTTATAAGTCTATTTTGCACATTAATGGTTGCTGCATTTTCCTCCTAGATTTAAATATTTTAGATGCTAAAAGTTTATCCCGTCTTTATTTTTCACAGGAGTAGCAACCATTTCATTCATTTGTTTATGGTCCTTGAATGAGTTTGTATTGTGTACCTTTCTGGCTTCATATGCTGTAATGGTTGAAGAGAGCCAAAGATCAAACAAACCCGGATCTCTACAAGGGTCACAGCACATTGGACAACAGCATTGTTTTTTGTCCCATTGAAATCATAATGCATGGTTTTCTTCCTTTTTGAGAAGACAATGTGAAGTATAGATAGAAAAGCTTTTGTCCTTAAAATTTAAACTCTTCTTATTTGATAACATCAGTACTAAATATATATTATGCTACTCCAACACTGCATGCAGGCTGCCTGGTGAGCTGGGAGAAAAATAAGAAAATTAAAAATAATCAAAAGCAAGTGAAAACACAAGTCAGGTGACAAGAGGTGACTTCTTTGAAGCTCACACTCTAGACTGCAATTTTCTACACAGAATTTATCTTAGTCCACTTGGTGTTCCTTTAACTATTACATATGAGGTATTTATACAGTAAAGAAGTTTGTTTTGAGTCACCTTTCTGGAGGTTGGAAAGCTAGTGAGAGCGTAGCTGCATCTGGTGAGGTTCTTGTTGGTGGGAACTCTGCAGTCTTGATGTACCACAATGCATCACATATTGAAACAGAGCAAGCAGCTATCCAGAGAGTCTACTTTTATAACAAAACCACTCTCAGAATGACTAATCAACCATTGCTAATCCATCTACAAATTCAGATTCCAACACAGGGAATTTAGAGGGCACGTGTAAACCACAGCAAAGCAAAGAAGTTGAGGCTTATTTTATTTCTTTAAAAATAACCTAGGAATTTTAAAATTATTCTAAACATTCAACACACTTCGGTAAGTAAAAGAGATAAAATTTAAAAGAGATAAATTTTAAAATACATTTGTATTAGTTGACTGTCCATTGTTATAACATATACATGAGTGATTCAATTTTATTTTTAAAAGATTTGTTTGGTTTCACAGTTTAGAATGGCTCCATCCATAGTAGTTTGGCCCAGTGACGTTGGGGCCTGTGGCAAAGCAGAATATCATGATGGGAGAACATGATGCTGCCTCCTCAAGGCAGCTGGGACACAAAGAAAGACACTAAGGGCTGCATTCCTGATATCCCTTTCCAAGGCATGCCTTTATGACACAATTAAGCTCCATTTCTTAAAAGTTTTGTCACCTACCAGTGGTGACCTGGGATGCAGACGAAGCCTTTAGTACATGACCTTTGGGGAAATTTTCAAGTACCAGTGTATAACAACCTTTATCCCAAATTCTGAGTAGCACGTGGGCACTGGTTATATTTTCCTTTTTTTGCAGGACAAGTGCACCATTTTCAGTTATATGAATGTAGCCAGATTCGTCTCTCCTTGAATGTCAGTTTTTTTCTAATGTAAAATAGAGAAAACAATTTTAACTTTAGGATTAAAGGATAAAGAAACATTATGATATTTTCTAACCTGGGTAACTACAAATTTTTGTTAGGTATACCAATTCCTTAAGAGAAAGTGACACTTGAACAAGAAACTCACAAACCAAATGATCATGTACCAGGGGAAGAGAAGGGCATTCTGGGAGCATTAACACAATCCCTGCTATATGCCAAGTAGCATGTCATACAGTTTCCTATGTAACCTTTGCAATAGTGGCGAGGGAAATTGTGGAGGTGGAGATCCACAAAGTCACTGAGTGAAAGAGATTAAGGAAATGAGGTTAAGAAGACAGATAGAAGCCAAAGAGTTACAAATTTTAAACTCAGGAATTCTACAAGCAACAAGACCATTTCAGTGCCATTTAGCTTAGCATACCTGTGAGCAATGATATAGATGAAGATTAATCAGTTGCCAGATGATGGAAAAACAAGCAGTGGTAGATATGAGACTCCTACCTTACCACTCAGTTAGAGTGCCAGGAAACACAAAACAGAACATTGAACATACGATGCAATTGGTTTAGATTTAATTACAAATTGAATCGTGTGTGTGTGTGTCCTGGATTTGTCACTTTAGTAATGAGAAAATGGCAGGTCCTGGGATCAAAAATTTCTAAAAAACATTTCAGAAAGATAGTATATGAACCAGTTCAAAAGCTTTTAAACTAACTGATCAGGTACAGTCACTGCAAAGATACCGCTTCTCAGGTACCAATTTCCTGTCTTAGTCACTTTTTTACAGCTCTGACAAAATATTAGACACCTACAATTTAAAAGATTAGAGGTTTATTTAGGGTTATAGTTTAGCCTACAGTTGGCTGGCTCCAAGGCAGAAACAAAATGGTAGAAAAGCATAGTAGAAGAAAGCCCTCATCACATGGTTATCAAGAATCCAAGAGAGAAGGGCGGGGCTGTAGGCAAATATTCACCCTTCCAGGTCTGGACCCCAGTAATATGCCTCTTCAAAGCAGTCCCCACTTCCAAACAGAGTATTGCACCATTAACGCACTGACTAGTACAATAGCCCAGCATCCAGTCATCTTCCAAATGTCCCACCTTTTCACATGAGACTGGGGAGGGCATTTTAGATCTAAACCATAACAGTGAGTGTGGTCACTAGGTCTACATGGTCAGGTTTTGTTCATTTCTCAAGCCTACCCCTAAGCATGATGTTTATGTGTTTGAGAGCTGTCGGATTAGCAAGGAGGCCACATATGAAAAGTTCACCTGGGACTCCACAGAGACTTTGCATTGTCCTCAAATGAGCATTTCTGACAGGCTGCGCAGAGGTAACAGGACATAGAGTCACACCTCAGCTGCAAACTTTGCCCAGCATGACTTAAGAGTTCCTCAGACAAAATCAAATAGCAGAAACACAGCACTTCAGTCAGCAACATGATCCGCATCACATACCTTGCCTCTTCACGCTGCCTCTAAAAATTTACCTAACAGATGTCTGGTTACTGACACACCTGCCTTCATGAGCTGCATAAATATATGTGCCACTAAATATGCAGAAACTTACATAGCCAATGCCAGAGCCCAGCAGTGACTTGCTTCGAGGTAATTTGAAAGAGAATTTCCAAAAAAGAAATCTTGTATTCTGTTAGCACAAAGATTCTCTTTAAGGCTCCTCTTTGTTAGCTTTGTGTTAGCTTCACCCAGATGTGAAAACTTTGGAACCACTAGGAGAGAAATGTCCACTTACAAAGCAATGTGCTGTTTGCTGTCCAAATATCTCCTTGGAAGCTACATTTTCTTGACCTCAGTAAAGTGGAATTGATTACATGCTTTCCTACTTTTTACTCCATGAAGGTTGTATTCATCTTGGCCACAGCCATTTATGAGTGACAGCTAAGTTTTGCTTTAAGGGGCTACCAGTAGAACATCTTTGTGTAATGAATATCAACATTTATATTTTGGTAGCATCACTGAGAATTGCGTCCACAAAACACTTCTTCCTGCCATGTAAGGTATCTGCAAAAGTAGATGTGGGAGAGGGGAAGAAATTAGAAAAACTCGCCCATAGATCTGAAAAGCCAAAGAAAAGCTTTACTTTGAAAGTCTAAATTCATCATCTTAAACTTTATCCCCAAAGAAGTAAAAATTCATACAGATTTTTCAGCTTACATACTCCACCAGAAAAAAATATTTAAAAACATGTAGCATTCTCCATATTAAAAAATACACAGATTACAAGATCTAGACATAACAAAATGATCAAACAATCTTGTAACCTGAACAACTACTTCTAAGATAACAATATGCAATATATTAACTAGCGTTAATTCCCTACTATTTTTGAAATTCTGTATCATTTCTTTTTTTTCTGTTTTGCTTTTTGTTTTTCTGTTTTGTTTGATTTTTAAAAATAAAAACATACTAATGAAAATATTTGAGGACTGTGGGATGGACATGCATTTTCCTTTTGGCCAAGATCCAAAAAGCACAAGAAATTAAAGCAAAAATCCAAAAATGAGATTGCATTAAAACTAAAATGCTTCTGTACAACAAAGGAAACAATCACTAGAGTGAGGAAATCACCTGTAAAATAGGAGAAAACATTTGCAAACTATACATTTGACAAAGGGAAAACACTAGAGATAACAAGTGCAGATAAGGGTGTGGAGGAAATGCTTTCACACTATTGGTAGGAGTGTAAGTTAATACAGCTACTACAAAAACAGTATGATGCTCCTCAAAAAACTAAAAATAGAACTGCCATATGATCCAGCAATCCTACTTCTGGATATATATCCACAGGAAGTGAAATCAGTGTGTCAAGGAGACGTCTATGCTCGCACGTTCATTACAGTTCTACTCACAAGAACCAAGAAATATAATCAATTTAAATGTCCATCAACTGATGCATAAATGAAGAAAATGTGATAGATCCATCCAATAAAGTACTGTTTGGTCATAAAATGATGAAAGGCTGCCATTTGTAATAAAATGTATGGAACCAAAGATCCTATGTAAAGTAAAACAAACTAGGCACAAAAAGACTTGTAACATATGAGCTTACTAATACATGGAAAGTAAAAAAACAATTATCTCATAAGAGGCTAAAGAGTAAAATGGGAAGGGTAAAATGGGTGAAGGCTCGTCAATAAGCATAAAATTACAGTTGAACAGGAGTAAGAGGCATATTTTTAAAAGCTAAAGGAAAGATTTTGAATGTTTTCACTCTAGAGAAATGATAAGTGTTTGAAGAGATAGATACCTTTAACCAGATTTAAACATCACTCAATGTATACACACATTAAAAATGTGTATAATTTTTATATTTTATGTATCCATTAAAAATTTAAAAAGATAAAACAAACGTAATATTCATGTTTCTGCCACTACTAATGGCAAGAGGAGATCTATTCAGATACTCAAATTAAGAGGTAAAGGCACTAGCAAGGAAAAGAAAAATATAATTCACATTCTAAGCACATATAATGGCCAGAACCCAGCCCAAGTTAACTGGGTAAACTCCTGTTCCTGTCTGTGTCACCTTCCTAGTGTAAGCACATTGCAACCAGGACCCTCGCACTTGAATACCTTGACATGACCTTCCAAGACAAGCACGAAATATCTGCCTAGATTGTTGCATTATCTTCAGGGTTTGGAGTGAAAAAGCATTGTATAGAAACTAAAAATAGCTCTATGATAGGATACTTACTAAATTTTATTTTTTAAAATAATGAGAAGTCTTCAGAAAGTTTGGGGCTTGAAGCTACTGCTTCGGGCCATGCCTGAATCCAGAAGGGGTATGTATCTTCCCTCTTCTCCTGTTAGAAACTTTTGCTTGAAAAATTGTCAAGTCACTGTGATGAATATAATACTCCAATCCCTTGGAAGTCTCCTGGGTTTTTAAACCACAGACATTTTCTTGATCAAAAAATAAGACTAGTTTTTCTTTTTTTTAAAAAGCCCTCTCTAACATGGGATTCAAACTGGAGAATTTGAAGTTTAAAAAACAAAATTCACTGTAAGCAGGGACAGCAGTTCTATATTCATTATTCTAATTTTACAGATGATAAAACAGCTAGTTTGGGACCTTCCCGAGACTCCACTGTTTCATGTCTTGCTTCTTCTTTTATTTTCTTTTTCTTTTTTGCTTTTCTTTTTTTTTATTTTTTCTATTTAAAAGAGAATAAAACAAAAGGGGGCAGTACAGAGCAGATCAGAAGAGGACAACATAGGCAACACAGTACTTTACATTAAGTCAACTGGACATCAACAGTATCTAACGCCATATCTCTTACTCTGCTATAGTTGAGCATAGTTTCAATTACAATAATATCCTTTCATTTTCTTTTCTTTTCTGTAACACTTGGGATAGAACCCAGTGTCTTGTGCGTGCTATACAAGTGCTGTACCACTGAGCTACATCTCCAGCCCCAAAGAACTCATTTTAATCTTCAAATGATATGCACTGATGCTGTGTCTTGGAATAGATTGACTAAAGATTGCAGAGACTTGTCTCTAGGGAAAAATTTTAAAGATTAACCTTGTTCTTGGAGAGTAAGGAGAAAGACAGAACAGCAAAACAAGTCCCTTTCGTGGGTAAAGTTTGACCATCACTTCATTCAGAGCTTTTATTTTTAGATTCTTACTAAAAAATAATAGCAAAACAGTCCTCCAAATTAATTGCAACAAATACTGTAACTGTAGAAAAGTAATAACAACACTTGACTTTAATTCTTAACATATGACATATTTTATACTACATACTACCTAAACTTGGGCAATCCAATAGGATTTTCTGGAGGACAGTATTTTAGACTTGTTATTGAGTAGTTCCTTTAGAAATGGCTCATCAATCAAACATATTCCAGATCCCCCTTACCTCTAACAAAGAACTGGAGGAAACAAGCTGAAAATGTTCCCAAAAGTTCCTTTGAACAGTGAGGGGTAAGAGGTGAGGAAAAAGCTGGCCATGCAGAACGAACTTGAGCTGAATAAGAGGAAAAGATAAAATAAAAATTAAAAGTTCATCCTGTGTCTGGAAGACACAAAGTGGCTTCTGTGCAGTGCTACTGTGAAGAGTCACAATAGCAGACACCTCGTGGGGTCTGTGCTTTTATGTGTTACACACCTCATTGGTACCTGCAAGAAGTTCCACATACAAGGTCCTGGGAACTATATGGTGCCATCCTGGAATCTTGTAATTCCAAGGTCCCATCTATTTCCCCAGCCAGTTTGGCCAGGCCCTATCTCCTATTTCAGATTTACATCTAAAAAAAAAAAAGAAGCTTGCTGTAGAATAATAGAAAGATCATTCTAGGTCAGTGAAACACTATGTAAAAAGAAATGAAACACTAAAAATGAATGGCATACTAGTGTTACCATGTTCTGGTTTCTGAGGACTCGTGTTAGAGATCCTTCCTGGATTCTTTGTGAACAAAGAATAGGACAAGAAAAGCATAAAAAGGAGTGAGATTTTATATTTTATAAGTTAGGAAAGTAAACATGTTTTGCAGAAGGAGTGGAGACCAATTAAAAGTAAGGAAAGAAGCATGCTTTACAGAGAGGAGCAGACCACAGTGAAAGGCAGAACACAGTAGCCAAGAGCTCCATGCACCTGTCTTTTGCATCGTCCAGTCCTCAGGCAGAAGGGAAGGTCTAGGCCATCTTATCAAAACCCAGCTCCAGTTTTTGCAAGAAGATAGCATTCTGTGAATGGTTCCAGGTGCAAGGATTTGGGAACTATTTTTTGTTTGGTTGGTTGTTTTGGTCTCTGTATGTATGAACCGTGTGTGTGTGTGTGTGTGTGTGTGTGTGTGTACATCTGTGTGTGTGAGGGGATTTCTTGGTTATTGACAGATCACATCCAATTACTCAGCCAGTTTGACAAGCCATAATCTCTTTCTGCACTAGGAACCCACTGGAAAGGTTGGAAGAGGCAAGGCTATAAAAGGTCTAACTCACTATGTAACAATTTTGGGTTTCATCCTGTAGAAAGGAGAGAATAATGGACTATTTTTGCACAGGATGGTTCTAAGTTCAGTTTTGCTATAAATGGCAGGGAATTAAGGGTGGGAGCAGGTGGGGATTCTCTGAGGGGCCATGGTAGCCACAGGGACCAAGGCTGTGAGCACAGTGTCATCCCCTTATGCTTCTCTCCGGAGCCTTCTGCCTTGGCTGGTCACCATGTGCCATTACCACCAAGGCTGCTTCTGCTTGAACCCATCTGGGCTCTCTGAACTATAGCAGCCCCTTTCCAAAGAGGCCAGCCAAGTAGTTCCTACCTGGGACCCTAGTCACTCCATCAGTGTGTGACCAACTGGTGCTACCCTCATCACTTGCCTACAAGCCCTGTTTCCTGCTTTTTCAGTTTGCTCTTTGGGTGAGGTATAATGGTTGGGCCTGAATGAATTTCTTTGGGGACTCTGATGAAGCAGACCAGATAGAGCACAGGATCATGATTGGGAAGGAATTATGTTTGCATGGGCAGGAGACTTCTTGAGCCTGCTGAGATTCTGACCGGAACAAAAGAGGGTGGTGCAAGGCAAGTAGGCATCCCGCTTGCAGAGACAGGAGACACAAAACCAGACTAGACCAGAGGAACATGGGAGGCAGGTATCAGTGGGACAGAAGCAAAGAGCAGTCTGGAAGGACAGATTCAGGACCAGGTGTATCACCCAAGAACCTAAGATCATTCCCTAATAAGGACACAGTATTGCCAAAGGTCAGTATGGGTGCAAAAGGGCTCCTTCATTTCCAACAAATGTCCTGCTTCCATTGGGACATTTATTATCTATCAATTTCAAGACATGCAACTCCTCTAACCTAATAGCCCCCCCACCACCAGCATTAGGGCAATAATTTTAACATGGGGAGACCTTTGGCAATGGGTAACAGGCAGTGGGTACTATGAACACAGAAATGGTGTCAAATCTCCACTGTGGTTTGGAGTTTGTCCTGCCAATATTGCCTCCTACCACTTTTATCTACCTTGGTAATACTACTAGTAAACAATTTCCTAGTC
The DNA here is from genome assembly GCA_004027295.1 of Dolichotis patagonum. NCBI lineage: Eukaryota > Metazoa > Chordata > Mammalia > Rodentia > Caviidae > Dolichotis > Dolichotis patagonum. The sequence continues at coordinate 55,118 of PVJX010009978.1, forward strand.
AAAAATTAAATGGAAAAGCAGGAATATCAAGTGATTCAATAATCCTACTTCTGGATATGTATCTAGAAGATTTAAAGTGATTATGACAGAGATATCTGCACTCCCCTGTTCACTGCAGCACTACTTATCGTACTAAAGAAATGGATTCAAACTCAGTGTCCATCAATGGATGAATCAATACATAAAATGCTACATACATGTCTGCTATAGAAAACTATTCAGCCTTAAAAAGAAGGAAATGCTATTATTTTGGGCAACATGGATGAGCCTGGAAGATGTTATGCTAAGTGACGTAAACAGGCACAGATAGGCAAGTGCATCATAATCTCACTAATATGTGGAATCTAAAACAACCAAATGTATAGAAGTAGCAAATAAAGATACATACAATGGAAATTTATCATCTACTTTGACTACCAGAGCCCCAAAAGTGAGATAAATAGGAGATATTGGTCAAAGGGCACACAATTTCAGTTAGAGATCAGGAATAAGCTTTCTGAGATCTACTGAGCAATGATAACTAGAGTTGTAATTGATTATATGTTTCTAAACTGCAGGAGTTAAATTTCAACTCTTCTCACTACAAAAGTACTTTGTCAATTATTCCAGGGAACAATATTTAAAGATACTGCAGAAAACAACAGGAGTTCATGTTTATTTTCAAGTGCAACGAATAGAAATAATCAGATGCCTACATGCAGTTAATTTAATTTTATCTGGACAACTCAATTTTTAATACACTTTGATTTTTGTTGTTTGTAACATTTACTAATGCCTAAGAAACACAAGAAAATTGCCTAGGTGATCAAGCTTTCCTAGGTAATTAAAAATATTAACATACAGATTAATGATTACATTTTAGCATTTCCTTTGAAACAAACTGACACTTTGAAAGGTTTAATTTTATCACCATAAAATAGAACTTAATAACCACTTGGAGCTCTAATAATATTACTTGTAATGGTGATTATAATAATGATAGCTAAATTTTATGGAATAACTAATATATTAAAAGACACCATGTTAAAAGTTTGATATATATAATCATATGTGTTCTCTTTAATGCTCTGAGAATATACATTAGCTGCTCTCCATTTGGAAAAGGAGGAAATGAAGTATAAATACTTCATGCAGGATGACACGCCTACCAAGTGGGACTTGATTCCAACCTCAGAACAATACCAAACGCCAAGCTAGCATACTCTATTACCTCCTGTTTTAGCTATTTTTCTCTCATTGCTGAGACAAAATACACAACCCTCAAAATTAAAGGAGCAGTTAGTAGAGGTGTCAGTCAATAATTGTCTGGGTCCAAGGCAGTGTGGCTTCACAGAGGGGACTCAGAGGGGAGAAACAATTCATGGTAAGTAGAAGAAAGCAAAAGCAACCAACCAAAGGACAAAGCAAGCCTCTTTCTGTCCCGTATATTGTATCCAGGTTACCTGGATTAAGGTGGTGCCAAACCAATCGGTGGACTGATTTAATAAGGACCCACCCATAATCCTAGCACTCTTAATCCTAGCATCACACCATGAATCAATCACACATGGTAGATTCAGCCACCTCTGCAAAAGCCCCCCCTATGACTGCATGAAGATTTAGAGAGACATCTAGACCCAAACCGTAACACCTCTCATGAATAAGCATATGCTAGTGTGTCGCATAGGATGCCGAAATGAATCCCACTCAGTCTCTCCAAGAACTGAGTACGGTAAGATAGAAGAGATTCTTATATCCATATTTCTTAAAGAGAAAGCAATAACTGGAAGAAATGATTTGTTTGTCTTAACTATTCCTTTGAAACAAAAAGGAGTATTCCAAAATAATTTTTTAAAAATACATATTTAACACTTTATTTTTAATTGAGGATTACCGGAAAACTTATATAGTAAATGAGACTTGGGAAGGAGACCAGAGTGGAAACACAATGGGAAAAATGACAGAAAGAGGAAACCACTAGAAATAAGACATGGAAATAAGAGCACAGAAGAAACTCAGAAACATCATTAACTCATCCTACAGATGCTAGTATTTAAAACACACTATTCACCAGTATTCGGAACAAATGCAACTCCCAAAGATCTGATTTCATAGAATTTGGACATCTTCAACCATGAGAAATGCTCATAAATAAATAGATTGGTAAATAGGGAAATAGCTAGCAACTGCAACTAATATACAGGCAAACTATCAATGCAAACAGAGACAAAATGGACAACATTTACATTAGGTGGGTACAAAAAGCCTTTCTTGATCTAAATAAGGTAAAAAGATGTTCCTCCCATACCCGTGAGCCTCTGCTTTATGTGGCTGTTCCTGAAAAGGATTAAGCATGCAGGGGACCAGATGGATCCACTCTAAGACAAGTGCATGGAGGCTGCGATTGCTCCTGGTCATGCTCATTCAGTGCCTTGAAGTAGCTTCTTTCTTGCTGGCCCTATGAGCCAAATACCTAAGAGCACCATGACACCATGTATCCTGTACTGGAGGTGAGAGGCCCTCTTTCTCCTCTCTTTCGATCCTCAACTTGTTTTTGCACATTGTCTTTGCCTCACAGTTCAAATCTGCCCCGCTTTGCCTTGGCTTGTGATCTAAGCATTCTTGTGTTTTTCTCCCAACTGTAGACAAATGCCTTATCTAGAATGTGATCCTACAACCTCAATCCCTCCATACCTGCTGGCTTGATCAGGGTGGCATCTCAGCTGGCCTGTATTAGCCTTTCTCAGAAGAAACTCTGAGGATAATGATTTTAAAAATAAATGGCGATTATCTCGTGTTTACTGAGCACCTGTTGTGTGCCAATCATTTTACCAGTCCTGTGAAAAAGGCATTGTTATCTCACTTTCCTACTTGAGGAATCAGGCTCAGATATTTGGGGAACCTCCCCAGAGACCATAGAAATAGTTAATTGACAGAATTTCGTTTCAGACATGAATGAGACTATGTACAAAGCTTGTACTCACTGTGCAAATTAAAAATGATTTGTATTTTAGAAGAACCAAAGTGCACAAATAACGAAGGTTTAAAATCCACCAGGTGCTGGTTCTCTTGCAAATTCTGTACATAAACAGAAAGCATTTCTGTTTTTTGTTACCCAATTCAAAAATAATATTAATAAAATCACCGTGCATGTACATATAAGCCCACATTTACTAGTGTAGACCCAATGTTTGTGATCTCTTTAAAAATCAAATGTTGTACAAAGCTACAGTGATAAAGTCAGTATGGTACTGGAATAGAAACAGACCCGAGGATCAGTGGAATAGATTGGAAGATACAACCACAACTGCAAACGCACTCAACCACCTCATCTTTGATAAAGGGGCCAAACATGCTCGCTGGAAGAATGACAGTCTCTTTTAGAAATGGTGCTGGAAAAATTGTCCATATGCAGAAGACTAAAACTAGACCCATGTCTATCACCATACACTAAACTCAAATCTAAATGGATCAAAGATCTAAATATTAAAACAGAAACACTAAAACTGCTGGAAGACAAATTAGGTAAAAAACTCAAAGATATAGGGGTAGGAAGAGAATTCATGAACAAGAACCAAAGTACACGGGAAGTACTTCCCAGAATCAATAACTGGGACCACATCTTATTAAAGAGTTTCTGCATGTCAAAAGAGGTTTCCAGCAGAGTGAAAAGAAAACCCACAAATTGGGAAAAAATCTTCATGGACAGCGCCTCAGACAA